>JAYXIM010029958.1:0-12214 GCA_037575425.1 Anastrepha fraterculus
TGGAATAAAAAAAACACAATTTTGACTGACGTTGCCAAATCACCATGGCCTGCACAGCCTGTCAGTAGCGATGCATTACCCCACCATTAGAAAACCCTCCAAATCTAATTGTATGCAAATCATTTCTATGTAAATAAATTTTTTGCTCGAACAATTAAGCTTCTCATTAAGTTGTGCCTCTTCCACGTTTTCGCGATTTTGCCAAATCCAGGCTACCTTGTCAATATTTCTACTCATTTAGGTAATTGCTATAAAAGTAAATCGCATTTATGTTGCTCACTCACAATAAGTTTGGAGTCGTGATTGCGCCTGTCCCGGGCGATTATTAATTACCCTGCCTGTCATCAGATTATACACTTCAACTAGAGCCACCAGCTTAACGCAAATGATAAAGCTAAGATGAGTATTTGCCTATACAAATGCGCGCGCATACCAACAAGTGCGAGTAAATCGTGAAATGCGCCAACAAAGCAAATATTTAACAAGCGTGGCGTGACATTTTGTAATGAATTTGAAATTTAGAAAAGAGAGTTTCGAAGCGTGAACAATTTACGATTTACCGTTCTGCTGATTATGCAATGGTATGTGTTTTTATATGCATATTTAGATGTATTAATGTACTCGTGTCTGTGTGGGTCGGTCTGTCTATTTGCTTGTCGAATGGTAATTGGTCGTTATCGCTTTTCGGTTCGTTGTTGTTGCTGATTTTATTTTTTATTGTTGTTGTTGTTCGTGTTATTTACATCAGAGAATAATTCGAACATTAAGTTAATTTGAATTTGAAATGCGTGCAGAATAACTAATGGAATTGTTAACTAACAATGTTTATTGTCTCAACTCTACTCAACTAGAATTTTTGATTTACGCCAAATTTATGCAAAGCAGATGAAGACCAAACAACCAATATATCTACATTTTGGTATATAAATATATATGTACATACTTAAACACTGATTTGTTTGGAAAATTTTATAATTTCCTATTCCTCGAAAGCAAATAGCGTTATACTGCGCTAACGGAATTTTCAATAGGACCATAACAATTTACATTTAAACATATTTGATTATTTTGCTTGATCTGGCATTGCCAAAATATCACTCAATAATTATATTTTTATCATGGAGAGTTTCACAAAGCAACAAAGATTAGAAATTATTGAAAATTACTACCGAAACTGCCAGTCGGTGATACCAACCATAATTTCCAGTCATTGCACTCGTACAACATACAGGCTAAAGTGGGTGAATTTGCATCAAAATATGGCATAAACCTCTAAATCCACCTTTAAATAGAAACGCCAAATGAGGGCTGGAAAATATGTCCATTGGTTGTGTACTAACTTCGCGAAATTTAAGCTACAACTTTGGAAACTATTTAGCATGTCAGCACTAATTGCTGATTGGACTGACCAGCAAGTTTTCATAACAGCTAAAAATCGAGATTACTAAAAATCCAATAATTAAAAAGTAGTAGAAAAAATTTCATAAATTAGAACTCATTTCCAAAATTAGAAATCACATTGGTAAAAGTGGTTGTTTTAAATGACAATTTTTGAATCGCGATTCGCTTAAATCGTTCCAATGTAGTGTACCTGTATTTCTATGTCTTGCTCCGAAATCGTCATAACACACCAACAATACGCACGCTTGCTGGAAATTCCGCAGCAAACTGCACAAAGTATGCAAAGCTTTAAAATCTTTACAAAAGAGTGGTGAGATCACAATGGAAAAATGTGAAGGAGAAGTTTAATAGATTGATGTTCACTAAATTGAAAATAACCAAGTACATAATAAAAAAAAAAAATAAAAACCAGTCTAACGGTTAGGCGCGATAGAAGTGAAACCTTTGTGGTTTTTTTAGTTTTATTTTCTTTTTGTTTTTTTTCTGTCGATATTCACGACACTTTTCTGCATTATTTTTCGGCATAATTGCGGCTTTGTAATACGCAGGCGCGCACACATACGTACTAGCATACATACAAACATACATACGTATGACGCTTGAACTAAACACCAAAGCAAGCAATAGGCAGTGTAGTATACATACTACAATACTCACTATAATAGCGTAGCTCAGCAGTACGCAGCCACACACATATACGTATATCAACATATAACGCTTCGTAGCCAAGAGTGGGGAGGCTACGAAGCACCGCACAAAGAGGAGACGGAGAATATGGAACGCTGTATAACTGTGTTCTATCTCATTCTCTCGCAGGCTATATACTATAAGATCTATATTTATTTCTCTTTTTAGTGTCGCTTTTTCGTTTCATCGAGTCTCAAATCACTCCCAACGATTCTAAAGAAGTGTTCACTTCAAAAAATATTTGCCTTAACATTTGTAATTAGAACAAAGCACCTCCAATGAGTTTCCTAGGAAAACTTGGCGTTCATGCATTCAGCATCATTTTCAAGCAAAAATTTTAACATACAATTAAATCAAAATTCAACTATTTAAAGCCGTTTCTCTTTTGTGCGCATCACCTTGCGTATTTTGTTTGCATTCCTTAACAGTTTCTGCTGAATTTTTATTGGAAACATATCCCATGAATTTCTTGTTGGTGAAGTACAACAACAAATTCCAAAGGCCCTATTTTATTTATGAATTTTTTAAAAATATTGAATCAAATGAGTTTAGTGAAACATTTTACAAAGGGTTTATTAGTGCAAATTTATTCGCATTCGTGGCAGTCATTCATGTTCGAATCTTTTTTATGATGAATACAGTTATAGAGTTAAGAATATTTAATACGTGAATGCATTTCGACAAATGAATTGGTATTGAAATGTTCTGCTCTGAATGAGTATTTCTATGAGATGACTGAGGGATTTTGTATAAAAATGGTCGTTATACGCTATAAATATTTAAGTAAGCAGGCAAGTGTGGCGAAAACAATATAAAATAATTGGTAACATTCATCGTACAAAAAGAATTCTTTCAAATGGGATATGTATGAAAAACAAAAACAAAGAGCAAAAACTTTTAAAATCAAATAGGCTTTATTACGCAAGCAATTTGTGTATTTTACTACCCAGCTGGAAGTTTCACTATTTTTGAGCAACTTAAAACTTATATTTTATTATACTAACTGCACTTTCAAAAGTTTTCTAAGACTTCTGATTAAAAAGTTAAAATTTCTGATTATAATTTTTGAAAATTGTTAAATTTTTGTACATTGTTTGGAGTTTTGATTTATAAGGTTTTTACACAATTAATAAACTTTTTTAAAAAACGAACGAAACAAATTTAGCATGAAAAATATTCCGAATATTGTAAAAAGTTAAAGTAACTTAATTATGGGAGTGCAAGTGAACAACACCGGGCGGCAAAAGTCAAAATTTTTTGTTCACACGAGATGAACAAAAATAATACGAAGGTATGCATCAATTCTGTTTTATTTGATGTCCACATTCCCCCAGAAACTCGAGTTTGAGGTTTTGTGTGAGCGCATGCATTGGAGTCCTTAAGAAACTCACAGTTGAGAGCTTACTTGCTCTCACTTTTCCTTATAATGATTTTATGTCAAGAACCACGGATGGTAGATTAGCGGGAAAGGCCCTCCGCAAATATGATAGGTTTGCTATTCAGTGTTTGCTATTCAGTGCTGATGAAAAGAAATTTGTAAGGGGAACTTTGGCTGCCGCGTCATTTAGGAGATTCTGCAGCCGAATTCTGCACGACCATTTCACATGTATTCACACACTCGTCCAATCAGTCGTTGTTCAGCTGGAAACAAAGTATTGTTATTGGTTGATCTTTTTCGTATATCACTAATACAATCTCAGTTGGTAAAAAACAAAATTGTGAGAGTAACTTCGGCTGTCATGTCAACTGGTACTCGGCAATATTCGTTCAGACGGCAATATTAACGAAGGTTTTTTTCGTATAATACCAACACAATCTCAGTTTTTCCGTAAATAAACCGCTGTCAGCCAATCAGCGGATTCCTTCAAAATTACTGAGAGCCGGTTAACGGGCTGATGTTGACCACACTGCAGTATGCTTTTCATCATGATCAAAAATGATGGAATACAAGATTGCACCTTTCGAACTCGCTGTGACATCATTTCATCAAATAAACAAAATTATTGACCATATATAGACATGTAGATATGTATGCATAAGTACAGACATGCCCATAAATTGTCTAAGAAGTGAACTTCCAGGTAGGTAGCGAAACGTAGCTGCGTAGCATATGTGTGTGCACGTATGCATGTGGGTTTTGTATGAATGAAAGAAAAGTACGAGTATGTATGTTTATGTAGTATGTAAATGCACCTACCATTCCCGTCAAATTGTTTAAAGTACGTATATTACGTTTTCTACGCTTACGTATTTCTAAGTAACGCAAACGTTTTCGTGTTCGTACCTTAGGTGGGCTCACTTCACGCGTTGATATGCCCATCTTTTCGTGGTGCCGCAGCTGCACCGGATAAATGATCTGATAGTAATGACCGCCGATACGGCGCACTAGTTCCTGATTTTGGCGATACTCCTTGAGGAGGCGTTCCACTTCACCTGCAATTAAGCAAAGCAAATGAGAAGAAAATAGTCAGTGAGAATAATGAAAAAGTGTTAAGTAAATGTAAGTGTTAACAAAAGTCTAATTGAAAATTTTGAAATATTTCTTTGTAAGCAAAAACCAACAAGAAGTCTTAATTAGTGAAGCAAGAATTTTAGACAATTATCGTTTAAGGGTTAAATGATTTCTATGGAAATTTCTAAGTTCTATTATCTCAGTAAAATTCGTGAATTTGTTACTTGGTGCAGCGTTTATAGATGGAAGAATGGAAAGAGTCGACTAACAGTGAAAGCGTGTGGCAACGTGAGTGAAAGTCCTAATTTGCGCAATTCACTATAATCTAGCCAAGGTGGTACGGTAAAGGAGGTTGAGAGAAGTTAGTGAAGAAAAGAGTAAGAAGAAACTTTTTCAATGTAGTTTCCTTTCGAAATTTTCAATTAAATCTACCTAGAGAAAATTTCCGCAGCTGATGGCACCGCAGCGCAGTAGCTAACCTCAGGCACAGCTGCGAATAGCAGTCACACACACACACACACACACACACATTCATATACATACATACCTATAAAACGAAATCCAATTCACTTGAATCCAAACCACAAACATAGTGTTTTCGAACAGCGCATGAGAAAAACTTTTAATTATTTAATAAAAAAATCAAAGAAAAATTCTATAATACGCTTGCAGCCACATTTCGCGCAACACATACAAATATTATATAATAAGTCATGCGACAAATCAGCCAGCCCACTAACTAAGCATCCACATAAATAGCTGCTTAGAAGAAAACATGCCTTTCAAATACTTTGACTGGCAGTTAAACTTAAACTTGTCTCCTTCAGATACTGAAACTATACCAGAACTGTCACTTGCAGCTAAGAGCTTTATTTCAATAATTGAGAGCGTAGTACGGGAAAAAAGCCGTCGGTTTAAACTCAGTTCAAAAAAGCATCGCAGCGCAAGCGGAAATTAAATTTACATGTTGCAGCGCAGCGAGCGGACGGATGCGAAAAGGTTGCACAACGCCAATGGCACTCTCCGCTCTCGCGCCGCTGTGCTCTGGGTGTACGAGTATGCGTGTAGTAAGCGCGTGTTTGTGTGTTGGACAGAATGAGAAATTTGCAAGTGGCAACGAAGTAGTTATAATAGAATTTTAGTTTAGACAGCATAGCAGGATGTTTGTTTGCTGGCCTGTTAGATTCGTTTGTAGACATGCATGTAGAGGCTTTGCAAGTGAAAGTACTGCTAACAAAGGCACAAACACCAAAACCACCATAAATACAGCTGAAGTCGAATTCAACGCATGCAGCTGAAGGCAAAGGGAAAAGTTTCTGAAAACTGTTCGAAGGCTGAAAGGTGACGCTAAGGTGCGATGGAGGTTAAGTGGTATGCCAACCAATGCTGCGTGAGGGGGTATAGCTACCGAAGCAAGTGAAAGTTGAAGCAACTATTTTTCTTTTTCTCTAATCCATGACAGAAATGCATTTAAAAGAAAGTCGACGGGTTGCAAGGATTATTTGACACGCGGCACAACTAAGAAGCCTCGGAAATAGGAATGACGCCTTTTCACAGTCGCAGATACTATTCTGGTTACATTCTACAGACAAAACTTGCCAGGTGACCCAAGTCCAGTTCAAAATAGCTGCTGAATGCCATTAAGCTACCAAATGACAAGTTAGGAAGACTAAATTCGATCCGGAAATTCGAAATTTAATTCAGACTGGCTGTTAAGACTTTGAAATCGAACACACTCATAACAATGAGAGTTATAAAGGGTTTTCCAATAACAGCTGTTACAGGTGAATGGATTGCACTATCGAGAGATGATTAACGATTATTTATGGCCGAAATTGGATGGTATTGAACTGGACAACGTTTATTTTCAACAAGACGACGCTACGTGCCACACAAGCAACGAAACCATTGATCTTTCACGGGAAAATTGTATGGACCGCGTTATCTCTCGAAGAGGTGATCACAATTGGCCACCGAGATCTTGTGATTTAACACCTTGTGACTTTTTTCTTTGGGGCCACGTGAAATAGAAGGTCTACGCCAACAGCCCGGGGTTAATTCAATACCTCAAAGATGGAATTCGTGAGGCTATCGAGGACATAGGGCAGCCACTTTGCAATTCGGTTATGGAAAATTTCATGAAAAGGATGTTGTCCTGTAAATGGGGTCGTGGTGGTCATTTTCCCGATGTTATTTTCCACTATTAACGGCATACCTTCCTCTTTATAATGAAATAAACATCCGATCATTTATATTAAAAAATATCAGTTTTCTTTGAATATCAAAATAACACCCCTTATTAAAAAACTATTTAGTTTACAATATCAGGTGCATAGAAATTTAGTAGTGTAACATAATAAAAGTGGCGCGACACTGCCCATTTTTCAAATTTATACTTGCGCCCATTTTTGCAATAGATTTTAAGTCGTTTTTAACAGAGATATCACGGTTTTTTTATTCTTTAGGAAAATAACGTTAAGTGTGAAGTGGATGTGGATATTGACTGATTACGCCCATTTTGAATACCAATAGGCTAGGCTAAGTTGAAGCGGTTGTCTCTGTGGAATCACTGAGGCTCATAGCCCATTGTGATGCCGCATGGGGGAACATGGCCCTATGACTCCCAAAACCAGTCGACTGTTTCTCAATTATTTGGAAATATCTTTGATTGCTATAGAACTGAGGTCTTCTAACGTCATTAAAAATTGTCTGCCAGAATAGTAAACGTGCGTCTGGATATAGCAGGTTAGTGGTACAGTAGGTGCGAGATTGTCACTTCCCGTCCTCATCTAGACAACTACTAACAGAAGTCATGTGTTTACACACCCATCCTTTGGGCGTGTCTACCTATTAAGCAGTGCCCCGTTATGACTAAAATCACTGTACTATAGATTGTGTTTATTTTGGCTTAGCAGAGATTCTATGCGTTTAGCATTCAGAGTTGGCCAAAGTTGACGGCTGATTTTCGTAGATGGTCTTCATTTCGACAGCTTGTCACTTGCATTTCATGCTCAGTTTCCGAGTTTGCTACATGTTCATAATGAATAGTACCTATACACCTTGATACTACACGTTTGTCAGCAATGCAGTGCAAATTGTATTACGAAGATATAATGGTTCGGTTCGCGCGACGCATCGAAGAAAATTTTGTTCAGCGATGAACCTCACTTTTGGTTGAATGGGTATCATTTTTAAAACATAATGGCAAACCCTTATCTTTATAATAAAGCTAAATTCTTGGCCATAACATTAAATTATATACGTTTTATTTCATCTTGAAAACCTAACCTCTAAAAAAAACACCCTTTACATAATTTGGTATGACTCACCAGTCACTACTGAGGTGAATGATGCCGAATATGTTTGAATATCATTGGAATCTGTGAATTAACTCAGTAGTCAAACATTTTTATTTAGGTCATAATTAACATTAGAAGCCGTCAAAGGAGCATGAAATCCAAGAGGCAGAATTTTTTATTAGTTGGGTTGTTCGGGGTTAGTTGTTCATGACTCCCCTAAATGAACCTTTAAATGCTTTATATATACTAAATTCTTTACTAGGTTAAAGGAAAAAATTAAATTAAACGACAATTTTTGAATGCTTGGCTGTGCGATTAGCTTTGTTGTGGTGGTCTGAGAGCGCATACTAACCAAGTAGGCGTGAATGATTGGTTTAATTGACATGGCGAGTGATTGTATCACTAAATACTGTCAAAATATCGGCGCTTTAATATTCGCTTAATAACTCTATGTATAGCCTAAAGACGAATACAGTAACAAAACAGTGGATTTGAAACCCTAGGAAAATTTAAAGATTAACCAAGCTCAGCTTTGTTAAGATATTTAAATAAGCTTCGCCCAAGCACTTAAACCACGTACCTCGCATTGCAGAGCTGTTACTTGTACCACTGTGGAACTACAACTCTACAATTACAGTAAAATATATTGTGCTTCAGCCCCAGTCTGTGTTTTGGTACTGGTCGAATATTTATTCAAAGAGGTTTGAAGATAACTTGACATAGTAAGAAGAAATCAAACTACTCAAGACTATACTTCTAAGCTTAGCTAGTAATAGTCTCTTCTGTCTCTGACACTCCTACTGTGAAGTTATTCGAAATCAGTTCACCGATGCAAGATGGCGAAACAAACCTTTTGGATGGCTTTTGCGCTCCCAAGAGGGTTTCTTCCATCGATTAATGCCTTTGTATAAAGACGCAAAATTTGCATGAGACTAAATCAGAAGAATACGAGATTATTTGTAATTATTTATAGTACTATTTTCAGTTGAAAATTGGCTACATGTTTTTAGCAGTGAAATGCGAACTTGTGATCAAATCGTAGGGGTTAAGAATTTTGTTTGTCCAGCGTCTGATTATTATGAGTGGTTTCCTTACTTCGGCAGAACACATTTTTGTAACCATGGCACAAATTTGCTTTATTCCAAAAATTCGTAATCACAAATTCTCAGAAGAAGCATTTGCCATGGGATTTACTTTGCGTTAACGCCTTGAGTGTATAACGGGGGACCGCTTGCTGGATTGCAGACGCCGACTTCCAGCTGCACCTCTTGGTGGGCAAACGCTACAGGCTTTAGTGAAGCCTTAAGTCGAATGCATGGAATGCATCGACCCTCTTTATGCCGTAAGCTAACCATACGCGTAGGTTAAGGTATCTCACGTATAGATTGCTCACTTGTTCGCTCGAAAAGTTACGGGAATACCATTAGGCGACTTGCTGAGATTGACGAGCATAGTTTCAGCTACTAATGAAAAAAACCAAAAAAAAAGTCGAAAGTGCGTGTTTTTCCAAAGCTGGAAAAAGTTTTTGCCCAAAAAATGTATGCAAAAAAATTTATATATTTACCAAAAAAACTTGTTTTAAATAATATATTTGACCCTACAGAATTGGTGAAATGTTTTTATAAAAATATTAAAAATAAGTAGAGGCATTTCATTCTAAGCACGCAATACCAAAATATTCAACATTAAATAAAAATCAAAATTATAAACTTTTCTTCAAAAGTTTTCTTGCTACCTTACTTCTTATTGTACTCAATTTGCAATTAAAGCAATTGTAAGAAAATTCACGACAATGTGGAAAATACCTGGATCACTTGACAAAGAATCGCTCATCTTGTCAAAAATTGAATTAAATAAAAATTGGTTTATAAAACACAAAATATTTATTATTCATTAAAGTCTACTGTTTCGCTTTCACAGTATGTGGAACCCTTCCAAAAAATATTATATATAAATGTCAAACCATTACTGGTTCAATTATCAAAACATTTTTGAAACTCATTTCTCACCACCAACTCTCTTTTATAACTTCTGACGACTGAAAAAGAGAGGTACCGAGTGATAATTTTAGTTTTCGAAAAAGAAAAAAAAGTGAACCAAAATACGAAACAGATGAACTTGCTTGAAGAGGTGCTTGCTCGATAATTTTGTTAAGTTTTGGCCCAGAAATTAATTCCTATCGACAACCTTGTCGGATGGTCCTTTCGCGATGTGTGGAAATCAAGGCGTTTTCTCGACAAATCTAGTTTTTTTTATAAATTTGGTCTGCCAAACGCAGCGTAACGCCCAGACAACACTCTTTGTTTGCTGGCCGGTCTGTTTATAGAATTTTTCTAGTCCTTTTCAATCGGATTTTTAAATCAACAGTACTAGGAATTTTTTGACAGACTGTATATTTGAAAGCCCAGCTCAAGTTAGTATTTTGAATTTGTTGCTTTTTAACAAATATCTTTCATTTCAACAAATGTATGATAACTTTTTGGAAAAGTGTGCGGGGTATGAACACAAATTTTCTCCTCTTCTTACATTTGCCTACTGTGCACACCAATATTGACATGAATTCGCAATTTCAATGACGGTGGCAATGTTGAGACTTGCAAAAATCAACTTCCGCTGAAGCGGAAATCTATTAGGAGAGCTGACGAAAACGAAGATTAAAAAGTGGTTGCAACGGAAAGTAAATAAAAAGCGGAAGAAGAGAAGTGAGTTACCTACCTCCGTAAACAAATCTGAAGAATATCGAATTTTCAAATGCTCAATCAAAGGGAAAAAAAACATTGAAAACGAAGCTACATTACACGTGAACTTATATACGTAGACGGAAAGTAACGCATCCTATCAAGTGCCCGACTTGATGACTGCTGCACACACGCTCAATTCAATTATATAGTAATATAATTTGGGCGAGAAAATAAAGTTAAAGTAAAAGCAGTAACAACACCATCAGCCGTACTCATTTATAAATTTCACTTTAACTTCATACTCGTACTACCTCTGCGAACTGAAAGAAGTAACAGCTAAATCTAAAAATAGTTGCAATCTGAGCTTTGCAAAAACAATAGCAATATACCGTACAGATGATGCTTGTTGCTACACTCGTTTACTGGTCACACTCACACACGCACACCCACACACACATCCAACAAACAAAAGAACCAGGAGATGCTGAGCCTCGTTTCGAACGGAGGCGAGTTGATAAATGGTTGGTTGCATGTTTGAGTGAAAAATGGTTTCAAGTGGTACTTATATTAGCCTAGGTACTAAAACACACCCACACACACATATTTACATATTTATAGGAATATACTTATACACTTTTGGCAGCTGATGAAGCCACAGTTTTACCTTCGAAGCGAGCGTGAAGCTCAAATTGCACAAAATTTAAATCCCTAACTTTCACCTGTGATGAATATTAATTGCATGCCGAAATAACGCCCGTGGGAATCGGCACATTCACACACACACACACACGCACGCATATATATACAAATTAAGCAGCTAAGTAGTATAACACTTATGCACATACGGAGTTGCCACATCTAAATTACACAATTTAAATAGGTTACTAATTTGTAACTTTGCCTGCCTCGCCTCCATTTCGTAATTGACTATTTTTGTAAATTTTACCCCTTCGAGGGTGATGTGCCGATTCATGGCCTAGAAGATAATATTTCTCATGCACAATAAAAGCTGAAATCATACAAAAATATACACCCCCGCTCATCTGATTAGGTTCAACATTTCTTTTTCTTAATATATCGCCTCTCTTGTAATATTTGAAATACACTCAATTTTTTAAATTATAACTAACAGATTTTGACACTTGAACTAAGAAAAGAAAGTAACGAGAATAATCAACTGCTAGTCATGGGTTCATGAGCTATTGCTGCGGCAGTTTTCGTTGAAAAGTGGTACAAATTGTCATTGTTTCTTCAAAAATATATCTTGAAATCTATTTTTCAGTGTATTTTTTTAATTGGCTCGCGCAAAACTTGTTAGCGAAGAAGAAACAGAAAAAATTAGAAGCATTTATGGAATTTGGCTTAAGTCACCGACATATAGAAAGAAGTTTTTGAAGACATGATTTACGCTATGAAAACAAAAAACATGAAAGGAGGTACGTGCAAGGGGCAACAACGGAAGAATCATTATCAAAGGTGCATCCAACTCTCATGACTCTGCGCTGGAAAGCATAGAGAAAACTGGTGTAAGTGTGAGCCCGTGTGCAGTAAAATGCGTTATCTGAAGTGCAAAGCGTTTGAAGCGCACGAAATCAAAGAAAAAAACACCACTTAATGCCATCCGAAAAGCTGCACGCCTTCAGTTCTGTCGCGAGCATATGGCGTGGAAAAGGGAATGGTACTGAGTTTTTTTC
>JAYXIM010029963.1:0-127554 GCA_037575425.1 Anastrepha fraterculus
CTAGTCACACTCAGGAATAGTTTTATACCACCTCATTGTGGGCACAGAATCAGATAATTGACATCGTGAAATTTATAATTTACGAGGGGTGCCTTTTATATGTCAAGATTTGGCAACCCTGGTGTTGCAATCTGGCAACTGACAGCTGTATAGCAAAGTTTGACATTTTTTGGCTTTTACGTACTCAGAACGTTTTGAAATACCAGCGCTATTTGTGTTGTTTACAGTAACTTAAAAGATTCAGCTCGGTCCAAAAATGGTATTAAATCGTGGACATTTTCGTGCGATTATTTTTTACAACTTTCGACGTGGATTAACTCAGCAACATTGCATGGATGAACTTAATTCATTTTTTGGCGATGAAGCTCCATCAAGGACCAGTGTTTATCGATGGTATGGTGAATTCAATCGTGGTCGTAGTTCACTCCAAGACGAATTTCGTGAAGGTCGTGCAAAATCAGTTGTTGTTCCGAAAACCATTGATGCTGTGCGCGAACTGATATTGCAAGATCGTCATGTGACCTATCGTGAGATTAAGACAATCTTAGGCATTAGTGGGACCAGCATACATTCAATATTGCATAAACATTTGACTGTCAAAAAAATTTGTTCGCGTTTGATCCCACACAATTTGTCAATCGCTCAAAAAAGGCTCGTGTCGATTGGTCGAAGGAAATGCTCAAAAAATACGATCGCGGGGCTTCGAAACACGTCTATGACATCGTGACAGGTGATGAATCATGGATTTACGCGTAAGATTAGCCAAATCCAACAAAAGTTGTTCGCGCACGAAGCACTTCCAAGCAAATGATCACCTGTTTTTTCGGAAAAACTGGACATGTCGCAACCGTATCACTAGAACAACGCAGAACAGTAAATTCTGAGTGGTACACAACCATTTGTTTGCCAGTTGTCTTCCACGAAATTAGGAAAACCAATCGCCAAAGACGGATCACTCTTCACCAGGACAATGCGAGCTCTCACACATCAGCTCAAACAACTGCATTTTTGAGCACTCAAAACATCGAATTAATGGGTCATCCGCCGTATAGTCCTGACCAGGAACCGAATGACTTCTTTTTATTCCCGTACGTAAAAAACAAACTGAGAGGTCAACGTTTTTCGACACCTGAAGAAGCGGTTGCGGCATTCAGAATGCATGTTTTGGAGGCACCTCATTCAGAGTGGCAAAAGTGCTTCGACAATTGGTTCAAACGCATGCAAAAGTGTATAGATCTTCATGGAGAATATTTTGAAAACTGATTGATTAAAATTTGTTTTTGTTTTCTAATCCCGACATATAAAAGGCACCCCTCGTATGTATCTAGTTCAAACGTTTGAAGTATTCTTATTTGAAATAATAGAAGAAGTTTTGGTTTGCTTTTTTGTTTAGTAGATCGTTGGCTGTCATTTGAACGATATTATTTTTAGTTCATAAATGACAATGTTCAATCCTCAAAATAAAAAAAAAAAGTTTGAAAAAATATTGATTATTTTTTTTTATAGCCGATTCAAAAAGCAAATTATACATGAATCCCTGTCTTCTTTACTAGGGCTCCTCTCAAGGTATTTCACTAGTAAATTTGCTATTTCAAGGCCAAGAAAATTCATACGAGATTAAAGAGATAGGGACAAAAAGGACTTTAAAAGTTAATCATGCACATTCACTCATTCAGGCAATGTTACTTATGCCTCATCTCTTTCTGAGACACTGTAATAAATTAAATTCCCGTAAGGTTCCAAAAATTTGCGTCTACTAAGTCTGTGGCAAATCACATTTCCTGGATTTATGGAAATTAAATTAAAAAATCTTCCAAGCTTAAATTTTTTGATAAGCAAACGCGTTCAAACAAACACTCATAAACACACTTCTATTTGATAGACGATTTCGTTGAACGCCACAATAGCTAACTGGCTATAGCAGACTAACCCGAACTAGCCGTTTTACTCATTGCATTTTCTTTTCCATAGTTCTCCCTATTTCTATGAACAAAAAGAGCGCAATAAATACACAGTTTTAAGAAATCAAACAAAAACAAGAAAAAGTGTAAATAAAAGATAAAATATGACTGAAAACTTCAAAAAAACCATTTGCAGCAACAAATTGTCAGTGGAAGAGCTGCAAAAAAATTTAAAAAATGGAAAACACAAAACCGAATCACTCTTAGTCTGACATTTGGGGCGTGACACAATTCTACAAGCCACACGCTCCAACACTTTGATGACGATGACGATGACTAGTGCGCTGCTGACGCGCAGCAGCAACAACGAATTACAAGGACACAAGCGCATGTAGTCGCCTATAAAAAATGTGTATATTTACGCACGCACACATACACACTTAAACATACAATGCATATGAATAGATGGAAGAGCGGAAAAAGCCGGTGACAGAGCGCCATCAAGCGCGACACAGTCAACGCTCGTCACGTATGAGCCAGTCCAATTTTTTCGAAATCTCATAGAAGCCAAACCAACCATCATAAAAACAACAAGCAGCGCTGTCTCTGGGGCGTTGCAAGCAGCAACATAAAGGAAGTTGCAGCTTTTTTCCATGCGCTCATACACTTGCATGTGTCATATGTATGTATGTATGTTTTTATGTATGCGTATGCATTTCTGTATTCAACCTGCAGCGACGCTTTTGTGTTGCATTCAGTTTGATTATGCTTTTTCATGCTTTGTGCACACTCTGTAATGCTTTAAGTGATGAAAAGTTTGTGCATGTTTGTAAGTAGTTACGAGTGTAGACAGTTATAGTGTTAACACTGACGACTGCGACTTTAAGCACAAATGCCATAGATGCGAAAGATAATATTTTTATGGGTGATTCTAGGTTTGCTTTTTTATTTCTGTTAATGTTTGTGTAGCTTCTTGGCATAAGGAAAAAAGTAAGAAACCCTGAGCGCATAGACACGCATATGAATTGCGCACATAGCCCTTCCACAAAAGCTCGCTAAGAGGGATACTTGCTGCTATTTATTATTTGAGTTGCCTGCTATTGGTTCATCTTATAAAACGGAATAGCAAACTATGTAAGTACGCTAATAAAAATGGAAAGAATGCTCCGATTTGCACATATTTTTTGGATTTTAAAGCTAACCTCTGCTGGTCGGCCTTTTTCGGTAAAATTAATATTGTAATGAATTGTATAAACTTTATAGAGTAGCGAGTTTCTAAGTCAAATTGTCTCAAAAATCAAAGAACTATTTTTCCAACTGCAACAAATCACGAATTACTGAATCGACTGGAGTACTGAATTTTCGCTACACTACCTTAAAATGTTTGCAATTGCTCTACATTAATACAATTTGTCAATTATATCCAATAACCGACTATTAAAAATTTGAAAAACAAAATTTCGTTTCAGAAATAAAAAAATGCTGTATGTGTGTGGGGATGCATATCAAACTCCATGAAGCGGGAGCAAGCAATCAAAGTAAACTGTTAATGAAAAATCCATACTCATTCATTTCCATATCTGCTGGCTCAATACACTTTAGCATATGCCCCACTTTACCTAAAAGGGAGACCAGCGCATACTGGGTACTTGCTAGTTTTATTATATATTCTTAACTAGATAAGGAAGCAATGATAATGGGTCTGGTGGAGAACGTGAATAAAACGAAATATCTCCTGTCATTAAACAAACAGCCGAATGGATACATACGCCCCGGCTCTGAAGGTATTCGATACGGTACCTGGTAATAGTAGCAGAGGAAGCGAAAGACCTTCTCTGCATTGGAAACCACTCTACTGTTTGCAAGTATGATTTTCAAGTAGTAAGAGGCTTCTTTTGTTTAGAAACCAGCATTAACTCCAATAATAATGACAGCCTTGAAATCCAACGAAAAATCCGTCTTACCAAGAAATGCTACTTCAGACTACCATAAATAGACAAACGAGCAGTAAATTTCTCTCTCCACGAACAAAAAACACACTTTATAAGAATCTCATTAGGTCCATCCTGGTTTATGGAAAAGAAGATTGGACGATGGCAACATTCGATGAAAGAGAAAGATTCTGCGGAACATTTTTGGAGCTTTAAAATTTGTCGATGGCAATGCAAGAATGAGCTGTATGAGCTTTACCACAAAATAGACATGTAATGCAACTCAGGTGGCAAGGCTATGACATCCGAATTGATACAAATGCTCTAACTCTGAAATTATTGGATACTGTACCAGGTAATAGTGGACTTCTCTGCGTTGGAAATATCAAGTGTAGAAGGACTTGGCTTCACTTGGTTTTTCCTACTGGGGCCGGTTAGCATGGGAGAGAGACGACTGGTGCGCTCTATTTAACTCGACAAAAATCGTTCGGTTCGTTACAAGAAGAGGAGTAAAATGTAATAGTTTCTAATCTCCTTGAAATACCAAAGTGAAGAAGAATTTTTTACTAATAGAGATCGTCCCTCGGCAGGCAATGGAAAATCTCCGCATGCATTTTTGCCATGAAAAAGCTCCTCATAAAAAATATCTGCGATTTGGAGCCGGCCTGAAACTATAGGTGCCTTCATTTGTGGAACAACATCAAGACGCACACCACAAACTGGAGGAAGAGCTCGGCCAAACACCCAAGAAGGGTGTAAGCGCCAATCATATATATATTTATATATATAAAGCGTCTGCACTCCTTCACTGGATTTCAAAATATTCAAAAGCACTGTGGCTCTCTGAATTAAAAAAAACAGTAGTTATAAAATTAAGCTTTATTTCCCATTTATTCTTTGAGGAGCAATTGAAAAATTAACAGAAAACCATGGCTGGAATATACTGAAAGAACATTGAAAGGTCTTTGCGTGAATCCCATCTGGAACTTGCGAAAGAGCTATACTCCCTCAATATTTAGACCAGTTTTGGCTACATTTCTTTTGCACATTTAATTCTCATTAATTTTGCGTAAAAGCGTAGTTCAAAAAATTATAAATTATTATAAAAGTCATACAAATATAAGTTGCAAACTTTGTGCAAATTAAGTACAAAAATCCTACAAATTCCAAATTTTTTAATCAGCGTTTCAAAACAGGATTTTTAGTTCGTTGTATTTGGGTGTAAAGTGCAAGTTTCAAGAATACCTAAAGCTATGTTTATTTTGACAATTTTTTTCCCAGGCCAGACGGGTTTGCGCATTTTCGTTTATGAGAAAAACTTCGTGCTTTTGTTATATTAAAAAAAATGTCCATGCTTGCAAGCAAACACAAAAAAAAAGCAAACAAAAAATCAAGAGTCCATGCGATCTATGAGCCACTTCAAACTTGCAGTTTATTATATTAGACATTTTGATTAAAAAGTTTGAAATTTTCATGAAATTTTTTTGATTTATTTTTGCTTTCCATTTGCATAAAGTTTGAAACTCATACTGGTTTTGTGGACACTGAACCATATTTTCATAAAAAAATTAATAAATTAAGTAGGGGAAAATGGGGAGTTGTGAGACACAGGGAGTTGTGAGACATTGTTACCTTTCGGCATTATTCATTTGTTTACATTCGATTTTAATTGTCAACAAGTGGTCTCGATGCGATCTCACTTTTCAGCTAGCATTGGTCATATTTACACGCATTCGACGGGTCTCTCCAGTTACTGTGTTTTGGAATTTCTCGGTAAGTTTTTTTCATCATTTGTTTTGGATTACATTCGATCAGTTGTTGAAGCAAATTGAAAATGTTAATATACTATATACAAATTATTAATTGACCTATTAGCTTTGAATGTACACATTCACTTGGGCATGAACGTTCGATGTGTTTATGACTACGCGGCCATTTATAAAAAAAAACGATTTGGGGAGTTGAAGACACCGGGTTTTTCGACGTTTTAATGCATCTTTCATAAGTACCTCGCAATATTTATGCATTGTTTGTATATATATCATGAAATTTTTGTGCAAATGCCGAAAAAGTTAAGCAGAAACAACTCCATTCATTGCAATGTATGCGATCGAGCTGTGCACCTAAAGTGTGCCATTTTACGAACTGGTTATTATACATGTTCTCACTGCGAATCATCAGATTGATGGCATTGCATTTTTTATACACTTTTTTATAACAATTGTCTTTTCTTTTTTATTTTTCATCTTAATAAAGAACTAACAACTAAAATAAGTAATTTTTATTGATTTAAACCATCCCTGCAAACCAACGTTCACCAGTTTTTCCAATTTTACCAACACATTCACTCAATTTTTCCAATAATACCCACACAATCACATTTAATTCTTTTGTCATTTTCGATGGGTTATACATATATTTATCTCATAATTTTCGTGAATACTTATTAAACTTAACTATAGTGAGTGCGAAAGTGACAGCAAAAAACAAGTTTCAAATGTCAAATACAAAAATTAATTCTGTGAAAATCTGAAAGCAAAAAGGTAAGTTGAACAATTTTTAGTAAATTTTGCAATTATATTTATATTTAAACTAATAAAATGTATTTTTATTTTCAGAAAAACGTATTCACTTCAAGAGGTGCATCAAAAGCAATTCAATTCCAAATTAAAGAAGAAAACAAAGCGGGCATCTTTCTTTTGGTAAGTTTGCACAATGTAAACAAATTCTTTTTCGCTTATAAAATGTGCAAAAGCATGACCAGTGCCGGTGGTCATAGCTTTTGCATCCATACGTACACTGCGCAGTGTGTTTTGTGAAAAATAAGGGTTGAAAAGTAATTTGTTGCCCATACAGGATCAGTGAAATACATATGTGTTCTCATAGCTATGGGCAACAAATCTTTTCAATATGTCTAAAGAAAATTATTTAACTATTTTAATATTCCCTTAGTCCGCTGCGTAGTGTATATTAATTAAATATGCAATATATGTATGTGCATATATACTGCGAAGTAAAATTCTTATGCATGTACATACATACTTTGCATTCCATACACTGTATGTAAATATGCACGGTTGGTGCATGAAATATGTATAAAACCTCTAATTTAATCTTTTCCATTTTGTATTAATAACATCTTTTTTATACTATATAGGTACAGCAAGATAAACGGCGACACAATCAGGAAATTTAAAAGGGATCTGCATCTGACTCGGTAAGTATTAAATCAGTGAATGTGAAATGGAAGATATGGGAAGTGAAAATGAAGATATGGAAAGGCATGACCAGTGCGGTTGGTCATAGCTTTTGTTTATACACTGTGCAGTGAATTGATATGATTGTGTGGCCAAGAAATGTGTCACAGGATCAGTGCGATTAATCCAAACCAAAAAGATGTGCATATGCCACAGTTAAAGAAGCCAATTGTTGGCATTATAAATTTCTATTTGTGGTTTGGTTAATAGCAATCGCCTGCGCAGTGTAAGTAAATGGAAAAAATGTATGCACGTTTGTAGGATAAGAATAAAAATGTGATATACATATATGTATGTAAATATTTATATACACGAACGTGCATACACTTTTCCATTTATGCATAAGAAATATGCATATACATATAAGCATATACAGATTAGATTGTATAAATGATAGAAATAAGCTTATTCTTGTCCCCATTCTACATAATTTATTTCGTTCTTTTTTTTAAGTACAATGGAGGACATTTTTTTCCGGACACCGAAATGATGTGGATGGCGAACGACAATCGCGTCAAAGGCACACTTTCGGTGCTATGCAATAATCCATAAGTAAAAGAACTCATCAGGAGCGATATGCTGAATTGGGGTAAGCAGAGCGGACTGAAATCCTTCGAACAGGTAAGTAGCCCAGTGCATATCTGCTTATACTAGTAGGGTATGAGGTGGTAATAATATCATAATTTAAAATTAATAATAATTACAAATTTTGTATTTATATACCAGGTCAAGGATATATATTTGCATCCCGATCCGTTTTCGGTACAAAATGGACTACTTACACCAACATTCAAAGCGAAGCGGCCACAATTGAAGAAAACAGTGCGAGAAACCCCGTAGAGGAGTTAGAAGTAAAATGCGAACAATTTTTAACTTTATGCGAAAATAGAAAAAACATGTAATTGCTATTTATTTAATTAGGCATCAATTTAAATTTCTGTAAAATAGATATTTTAAATACCGGCATAAAAGCAAACTATTACCATTTTAGCCAAAACTATTCTTCAGGTACTAAATAAAATTTTATTAGAAAAGAGTAATCAAATGTAAATATTATACTAATTTATGTACATAAAAACTAAAACGTAAACTTTTCTAATAACTAAACTAATTCATGTATATAAATAACTAAAACTAAAATTTGTCTAACACCAAACCTAATTTTACAATGTAAATATTAAAATAAATATCTAAAACTTAACGTAATTTTATAATGTAAATAGTAAATTAATATAAATAGCTGTACATAAATAGAACATACTAAAAAAATTATTGTATATTGTATTAATTTTCTTTAGAAACTAAAAATTAATTAAATAAATATTAAAATAATTCATTAAATAAATAATATTCAATAAATAACCATTTGTTTCAGTAATTTTGAAGGATTATTGTATATAGGATCCGTAAGTATTACCTACAAAATTACCCAGTTGAAGAGATTCTGTTAACTACATGTTAACAACGAAATTCACTTATTCATCAGATTCTGTTAGCTACATGTTAACAACGAAATTCACTAGTTTATGAAATTCTGTTAACTACATGTTCACAATAACATTCACCAGCCCAAAAGATTCTGTTCACTACATGTTAACAATAACATTCACCGGCCCAAAAGATTCTGTTCACTACATGTTAACAACGAAATTCACTAGTTCATGAAATTCTGTTCACTACATGTTAACAACAACATTCATGAGTTCAGAAGGTTTTGTTCACTACATGTTACCCACATCATTCACAACTTGAATGTCAATTAGAGCAGCACAGCAGTATTGAGAAATTTCTGTTAGTGCGAGCGAATAAAATCATCACACGTATAGACTGGAAGTAGGTAGAAAGTGCACGGCGTAGAATATAAAATTACTACAAAGCTCACAACTTCACAGGTGAACGATACCCACAAGTTAGCAGTATAAATAGCAGGTAGTTGGTTTGCAGGGATGGTGTCTCACAACTCCCCACATTTTTGTATTTTGTATTATATTTTATATTATTATATACAATTTTAATTTTAAGGAAAATTGTAGTTTTGTTAAATAGGCCATACCAATAGCTTCCAGTATTCATTGACTAAAGATGCCATCGTTGACATATGCAGAATATTAAGATTTTGAGTAATACGGGTCCAAAAACAAAACCCGTCTCACAACTCCCCATTCTCCCTTACACACATACATACATGCCCATATATGGATATATGCTATATGCTTTCTCATATAAGTATATATAAATGTAGCACAGCACTTAATGGAAATTAAAGTCTGTTTCTGGAATTTGGTATTCCAAGTGCAATGCTTTTAATCACCAAAGTGTCTTAGAAGTATGTATATGCAAGTAATTTCACTCTGTCGCGTGTTTTTTGGTATTTTTTAAATATCTGGCAAGTCAAGGCTCCAATAAAAACGAAAACCATATAGAGCAGTAGTAATAAAAAATAGAGTATATACTTTATGTTATAACTTGTTTGAGAAACGCGTTTATATATACACATTGCATGCATGTACATACATATGCATTGCAATCACGCTCAGCCCGGCGTATACGTAACGAAGTGCAAGTGTTGTTCATGAGAGCAGCTGTGCAAGACGCGCCCGGCATTCTGTTTTCAAAGACTTTCTCTAAATTTTTTTCTCACATTTATCTGGCCACACTTTCACTGATTTACTCTACTTCCCTCCATCAGATCTTCGTGCGCTCTTTTTTCATCTGACTTTTGACAACAAATTTTCTTTTTATACTTTGACACTAACGCAAAAACAAGGCAAATTGCAGTGAAACAAATTATTTTCCTATTCCTAAAGCACTTGAAGTTTATTTGCTCACACATAAAATATTTGTGTACATGGACGCATACACATATATATTTATATGTACACACATTCGTATTTAATTCTGCATTCTGTTTTATTTGCTTAACACTTTTCGTGCGAAAATGAAAGTAGCGGAGAAAAAACCTTAAGAAAGTACACACAAACACGTGTCGGTAAAAAGAAAAGAGGAGGGAGTTTGCATTGAAAAATAACTGAAGCAAAATTACGCAAACAAACTGAAAGAAAAGAAGCAGAATGTTATTTGCCAGCTATTTGGAAAGATATTACCGCAATTTTGCTAGATGCGCAAACAAACTTGAAAAATCACGAGAACGCAGCAAATGAAAGCAATTTACTATCACTGATGGGAGAAAAAAAGGAAAAACATGAAAAAAGAAGTAAAGCAGAAAGTGGTTTGAATAATACGTAAACATGCCATAGCTTGGCACATAAGCGACACCGTGCGGAAAACGTCAAAGCGAAGAGAGTATTGAGGGTTAGGGCTTACGCGTATTTATATGCAAGCGAGGAAACTGGCAGAAGTTCTGTGAATTGATGATATTGTCTATGGATTTGAAAAATCCAAAAATGTTTGCCGTTTTCTGATAAACCTGTGATGCTTTATTCTATATCTAAAAAAGTAGATGAGAATAAACACGAGAAAACGTACAAGTACCGATAATATGAAATGTCGATAGAAATTTCACTCACAACGCAATAAGAAATATGCCATGCGATTTTTTCAGCTTTCGGCGTTAATTTAAGCCCGTGGTAATTTTCAGTGAATCTCAGGCCTCACACATATAAAGTAAAGGCAGCATCCCTTAGCATCAAAAATTTCAAACTGAGTATTATTCCGTGGAGTACTAGCCTCGGGAATGACGGTCAAAACCTTCGACAGATGGGATAAATTTCGCCCAGGTGAAGGCAAGAATTTACAAATATCGACTAGTAAAACAATAATGAGTGGTAGCGAATAGGGCAATGACAGAGTTGCACATGTTTCAGAATGATTCACAGTACACGAAGAGATCTGCTCGATAAATTCCAAAAATTTCGAATGAGAGTCAAAAAGAAGCTCGAGTTCCTTTTTCTCAATATTTTCCAAAAAAGTTTCGAAAATTGAAAATCTAGCAACATTAATTTGATCGTAATAAATGACGATGTTTAGTTTTATAAGTATTTCCTGCTCAGCAAATTTCCCTGCTAAAGCTGGACTCTAAAAGTCAGCACCGAAATTGATGATCTCGGTTTACTTCACGAGAGCAACAATTTTAGCCTTAGATTTTTCAGACAGTAATTACTAAAGAGTATACTAAGAACTGCGAGCACTTACCAAAAGTTGGGAAATGGAAGGAGAGAGTAGCCGCCCCGTTAATTTTACAATACCAGCTCACATCGCTCAAATAAAAACAAACTTTATTGCGCTTTCTAATATAAAAAAATCCTCCATCGCCTTATTCGGCGGCGGTTAATATTGAACTTACAAAAGCACAAAAACGTGAATTTGAGGAGTCCTTTCAAAACTGGATGCCGTTTAAAAAAACTCATTGCAATTAATGGTGATAATGTGGAAAATATAGGAAACAAGATTATGAATATCAAATTAAAAAACATTTTTGTATATTTTTTTTCATACAATTTACCGAACTTTTGTTAGCTCCTCGTATATAAAATTTAGAAGCTAAATCAAGAAAGAGAATAATAAAACATAATTGCCCCTGGGCAGGTAATGGCAAACCTAAGAGTGCATTTCTGCCATGAAAAAGCTTCTTATAAAAATATCTGCCGTTCGGAGTCGGCTTAAAACTGTAGGTCTCTCCATTTGTGGAAGAACATCAAGGCGCACACCACAAATAGGAGGAGGAGCTCGGCCAAATACCCAAAAAGGGTGTACGCGCCAATTATATATATATATATATAATTGCTTGATTGAAAATAAATAGGAACTAGCAAGCTTTTACAATTTTCGGTTGCTTGAAGTATTTTTAATATTACATTGTAACAGGAGTTATTGGTGCATAGATTGCGCTATCAGCAGAGATTACTAACAATTTTTTATGGCCGCAATTGGATGGTATTGATCTGGGCAGGGTTATTTTCAACAAGACGGCGCTACGTGCCACAGAAGCAACCTAACCAATAATATTTTACGGGAAAAGTTTCCGGACCGAGTTATCTCTCGAAGAGGTGATCACAATTGGCCACCGAGATCTTGTGATTTAACGCCTTGTGACTTTTTTCTTTGAGGCCACGTGAAAGGGAAGGTCTACGCCAACAGCCCAGGGTCGATTGAAGACCTCAAAGATGGAATTCGTGAGCCTATCGAAGACATAGGGCAGCCACTTTGCAATTCGGTTTGCAGTGTTTGCGTGATAACGTATTTTCCATCAAAAATTTACAAAAAAAATTTGAATATTTCCCTGATACTTGGTAAACCAACATACGAGTCAAATAAAGATAACCTTTAATTTTACATTGGTGAACAATAAAAGAAAATGAACGGCACTATGCAATACCTTTTTCAATTACTTTACTGCAATAAATTCTTTTCTGAGATTTTCCAAACAGTAGGCTTTTTAATTTTAGTTAAAATATTTACACTAATCCACTTCTTTGCAAAAATAATTTATTCAGGGTTAATTTAATTTAGCTTCGTTTAAATTTTGACATGTTATGAAATGGGGCGCATTGTATTGAAAAATATAAAACTAGCGCGCAAAATCCAAAATATTTGCTTACTGTACCATTAGGCTATTCTTAGAATCAGCTCAATTGGTGGATAGGTCGGGCATTGGGCCTGCGAGTAGAGCTAGAAAACTGTGCTGTAACAAATTCGAAGGAATTGCTTTAGAAAGCAAAAAAATTATGGCCAGATCCGTGTCATAAAAAACCCGCGATGACTAATAATTGAAAGCTTTTACTAACGCACAGGCCAACTTTAAGCTCAGCCTTTAAATTTACTAAGCTTGGAAAGAGACATAAAGGATTCAGTGTCACACAAGTAACGGCTATGAGAATATTTTTTTTACCATGGGCGAAGTTTTTAATAAGCGTAATGAGAAATTCTATGCGAGAGCATTACAAACTGCCGGACTACTACACCTAGGATTCAAAAATGTCATCATTCGACATCTCTCAAGATTTTTTAGTATTTTTATGAAAAAAGCGAAAAAACTGGAGCAAAAGTGTACCAATAAAATGTCTTAGAGGGTGAAACACAGAATATAAAATAGAAAAAATAATTGGAAGTTTACACTTTTTAAATGGAACATTTATAAATGGACCCTCATTTAACATGACATTGAACCGTCACATTAACCTAAAAATAACTCAAGAGTGGTCCACGCAGTTCAAAAAAAAAATGTTACAAGAAATTTTCGTTCTTCCACGAATCCTACAACAAAAAAAAGTTTTTCTACGCAAAACATAAATCCTAAAAGGGTGCCTTAATAAGTAAAAAAAAATCGCGTAAGAGCAACAGTTAGTGTATAAGGTGGTAAAAAAGGAAACATACAATTATGTATGAATCTTTTTTACTGGATAAGAAAATAATTTTGACTGATGGAAATATTTATTTGACCTTAACGTACTCTATTGCTTGTCTGTTTGTATACAACACTTGTCTAGTTAACAAGTGTTAAATATAGCTGACGTATAACACCCTTTGCAAAAGTTATAATTATACATATCTCTATCTCTATGTCTATCTCTATGTCTATCTCAACCTCAATCTCAATCTCAATCCCAATCTCAATCCCAAACTCAATCTCAATCTCAATCTGCATCTCAATCTTTATCTCAATCTCAATGATAATGTCAATCTAAATCTCAATCTCAGCCTCAATCTCAATCTCAATCAGCATCTCAATCTTTATCTCAATCTCAATGTTAATGTCAATCTAAATCTCAATGTTAATGTCAATCTCAATCTCAATCTCAATCTCAATCGCAATCAATATCAATCTTGATCTGAATCTCAATCCCACTCTCAATCTCAATCTCAATATGCATCTCAATCTTTATCTCAATCTTTATCTCAATCTCAATCTCAATCTCAATCTCAATCTCAATCGCAATCAATATCAATCTTGATCTGAATCTCAATCCCACTCTCAATCTCAATCTCAATATGCATCTCAATCTTTATCTCAATCTCAATGTTAATCTCAATGTCAATCTCAGTATCAACCTCAATCTCAATCTCAACCTCAATCTCAATCTCAATCTCGATCTGAATCTCAATCCTAATCGCAATCTCAACCTGCATCTCAATCTTTATCTCAATCTCAATGTTAATGTCAATCTAAATCTCAATCTCAATCTCAATCTCAATCTCAATCTCAATCTCAATCTCAATCTCAATCAGCATCTCAATCTTTATCTCAATCTCAATGTTAATGTCAATCTCAATCTCAATCTCAATCTCAATCTCAATCAGCATCTCAATCAATCTCAATCTCAATCTCAATCTCAATCTCAATCTCAATCTCAATCTCAATCTCCATCTCAATCTCAATCTCAATCTCATCCATCCATCTCTTTAAAGCTTAAAGATTTACAGAAATTAAGCATACCTAAAAAATTGGGTGGAATGAAAAATAGCTCAATATAAAAATAAGCCATTTGAAAAAAATTACCCACTCCAAGCGCATTGGGTTTTTCATACGCCCTGTAGGCCCAAAACGTTTCATCTCAGCGCACCGCCAGTCACGCGGCGCTAAGTGCTTGCCACCCTTACCACCATTCCTTCATTACCATTCCTAACTATATATGAGGTTCTTAATTTTACAACACACATGATGCGAACACACATCTACTTTACATATATTCTTATTTCTTCAGCATATTAAATTGCTTTGCTGTCTCGACATCCTCCTCAGCAGCAAAGGCATCGCAGCTGCTGCACTCCACTCAGACGTATTTTTTAATGATATGCAATCATGTTTGTCAAACATCATTCATTTACAGTCAATTTATAAAGTGAATGGTGATGGTAGTGGGGCAGCCGCAATCGAAAGCATAAAACATACACGACGCTTATAGTTTCATTGGCATACTAAATTAACCATCACTCAATCTCCATCGGCGCAAACCCAAATGGAGAAGCAGCTTCAATGCGAACCGCATTTTTCTGGTTTACGTGCACTCATTTTCCTTACCTCACGCACACTCATCGTTCAAGCTTAGAATCGCTCAGGCACTCACGCGTAAGTTGTCATTAACGTTAGTCAAAAAGCAAATGCGTTGACAGCATTTATAGACATAAAGAAAAGAGAGTGATGGCATTGAATGGGGGTATGAATGATTAGAGGGAAATAACGGACTGTGGGAGTCGTTAGAGAGTGCACCAAAAATGGCATTAGGTGCCTGGCGTGATGGCTTGGATATATTGAGACTCCATGTGTATGTGTATGTTATATGTGTGCACATGTGTGAGTTGATGAAATAGGTAGACGTGGTGAAGAGAGCTTTTGTTTGTTTTTTGGTGAACGAGCCTACGCTTTTTGATTTTTTTATCTTTTTAAATTAATCCTAATCTCATTTTCTATGCATTTCATTTTATGCCGTGCAATGAAAAATAAGAAATAAAAAACATCAAAAATAAACCGAAACCTGAGGCATATCCTGCAGGAAATGAGCGCAATGCCGTTTTATTTTATTGCATTAATTTTTTTTTCATTTGTTATTTAAATGACTAATTCATTTGTTTGGTTAATATTTACTTCAATTGCAATTACTTAAATTTATATACGAATATTCCGGAGGAAATACTAAGCTCCACCTTTAGTTGGGTTCAAAGTGTCCTTTGAAAAGCAGAAAATTTTTTTCGGCTATCCGTGTTTTCACGAATTCCTTGATATTGCGGGCGCTTGTTTCAACCAACATTTGGAGTATCTTTGAAGATTTAATATGATATAAGAGCTGAGAAACATATTGAAAATAGGAAGGTAATCTTTGAGTCGAAGAATTCACTACAGTATAAAATTGTTCATGGAAATACACAGGCAATACCCGGCCATCTTCATTTTACCATAACTTAACTCAGAGCCAATTACGATGTATCATTTAAGGCAGTAGTCTGCTTTAGAAGCCGAAAAAAAGCGTTTTTTTAGCAATTTTTTTTGAAAGGGAAGGAAATGATTGCGGTAAACGGAATTTTAAGACGATAGTGTACTATATTTAAGGTTTAAAAAACAATATTTATTTTTAAAAAATATTGAAATTTTTTAAAGTTGTAAGTATTTTTCTGGAGCGCCTGGAGTCTGCACTTGTAAATCGGTGCCGGTGATGGAGGTCGTGCGATGCATCTGAAACAGTCGAACCAAATTTTTTTTTAATTTTTATAAGTTTCTTTCCTTTATGAACTAAAAAAATACCGAAGAAGTTATAAAATTCCAAATTTTTTCGAAGTTTGAAAAAAAAATTCACTTTTTTAAGAAAAAAAATTGACTTTAAGTTGCAAAACAAGTAGTTTAAATAATACTTTTGTCCAACTTTTTTAGTTCAAATAGAAGATAATTTAATACTGAAGCTAGATCACTTTGGTTTTTTTCGATCGGACATATATTCTTTTTGCTATCGCCGGCACCGTTTTCTAACACTTGTGAAAATGAAAACTCGAGAAAACGCGCTTTAAAGTCTGCCTGAGCATTCGTACCTGCTCGACGCTCAGCCACCAAAACTGCTCTAGCTTCGAAAATATGTCGAATTAGCCTCTGGAATTTTAAAGACATATTCTTGGATAGTTTTGGAAGAGATTTAAAACAAAACAAAAAAATCGATTTTTTGAAGCCTGTAAAGTAGACTACTGCCTTAAGAACATGCATCCATTTGGCCGTAGACTGGCGTAGTTGAGTGGGTTGGTGAGCGACTACCATTCGGAGGTGCAAAAGCTCGAATTTCGGTCATGATAGAAATCTATAACGACCGGGCTGCTCCTCCTATTCGTGGTGTGCCTTGTTGCTCCCCATATACATAGAAAAGAAGGACAAAGAAGGACATTGCTACAATACAATTCTCTTTTGTATCAACCAGATCAGTTGCGCTTAACGGAAAGATAATTAAAAAAAGTGGAACAAAACACTCTTCCAGCATACACGCAAA
The DNA here is from genome assembly GCA_037575425.1 of Anastrepha fraterculus. Taxonomy (NCBI): domain Eukaryota; kingdom Metazoa; phylum Arthropoda; class Insecta; order Diptera; family Tephritidae; genus Anastrepha; species Anastrepha fraterculus. The sequence continues at coordinate 17,013 of JAYXIM010029963.1, forward strand.
TTTTCTAATTATGCACAAATTTTAGAAATATCTTCGGCTTACACAAATGTTTCATAATCAAATAAAAGAAATACAAAAATAGCCTTTACTGTGAAATCAATTCCACTTCCTTACCTTCGACAAAAAACTTAAAGAGCAACATTTCCATTTGGGGCATTTCTCTACTCTATTGAAAAATACCAAAGATATTAGAATAGGTGGCTAGGCAGCAGATACTTTTTCCTCGGTTTTTGTTTCTTGTTCGTCAACACGCTTTCGATCTTAAGTAAATATTTGCTGTGAAAAGTGTTTATTGATGCTAATGCATATCTACATACCCAAGTGACTGATTTGATATCTGAGTATAGGTATTAACGCGTGCATGCATATCATTACTTATAAATAAATGAGCAGGCGGCTAGATAGCCGGCGTATATATGTAAATATATATTTAAAACTTATGAGTACAGACAAATATTGTTGCTGGTTTTCCGAGAGTTAATTTAATTGACTATCACATCAAAGCTTTCACATAAGTATGTACTTGTACTTACACACACACACATACATGTTTGCTCACTAGTACGTAAGTATGTAATAGTCATTATAAAACAGTTAACACATCTTTGCGTATAAACGAGAGTCAATTAATTGCACCAAAGCGCTGAATAGTTTACACTTACGGATGGATTTAAGGTAAGTAACCAGTTTTTAATAGGACTGTCAAACTTTTGAATTGCTTTACTGGTCATTTGTTATTATTCTATTTAATATGTAGATACTAAATAATAAATTAAATCTATTGAAGTAGAAACATATATGTATGTTTATGGTCCAAATGGAAAATAACTGCGTTCAAACATTTACGTACCCGTATTATTCTAAGAGTAGCGTTGGGAATCTGGTGTCCATAACCGCCTTATATGTAATATGTTAATCGAAATTAATTCCCGTACACCTGCACTCGCAATAGTAGCAAAAGGACATATTGCGAGGTCTTGACTATTTATTTTTTATTTAATTTCTTTATTTTTTTTATAAAGATATAGTCCATACCACAGCAAAAACAATATAACTCATACTTTTCAACTATTAAAAAGAGTCAACAACTCTTTTAAACTTTTTCTGAAAAATTAGGGATATAGGGCTTTGGAACATTTCTTCACTATACTGCTGTTGGTTTCAGGACTACCGAAAGAATCAGATCACTTATCACTTTTCAACACTTAAAACCAATAAATTTTTCAAAGGGAAAAACAACGATTTTTTTTTTAGTTGAAATTTCAGTAACTTTTTCTGAATACTAAAAAATTAGTTTGGATAAAAAGTAAAGTTTAGTTCTCGTCGCTTATATAGATCAATCCCAGTTATTAGTTGCTTTCCTCAATAGTGGTTTTCCTCTAATGAAGCTTCAAAAAGTAGATACATCTACTTACTTTATAGGCTCTCAATCATAATTTGATGCCCACACTAACACTTATATCAAACAAAAAACAAAAAAAAAAAAAAACAGAACAGCAGAGTTTTTGTGCGTAAATTTATATGTGCAAATTCGATCGGGCACAACGCGAGTCATGTGGAACCGCTACAGAGAGGTAAAAAAGGAAGAGAGACGTATGATCCGATAGAAGAAACGAGAGGCCGAAATACGTGAGTGCGAAGAGCTTGAAATGCTGGCCTACAGAAACAACGCCCGAAAATTCTACCAGAAAGTTCGGCGGCTTACAGGAGGTTTTAAGACCGAGGCGTTTTCCTATAAGAACAAAGACGGCGAACTTGTGACTGACGTACAGAGCAATCTTAAATTATAGAGGGGACACTTCCCGAATATATATTTTTTTTATGAGGAGTTTTTTCATAGCAGAAAAACACTCCGAGGATTGTCATTGCCTGTCGAGCGGCGACCGCTCTTTTCAGTTTTTCTTCATTTTGGTGTCTCACGGAGATTCAAACAACTACAACTTCCGAATTGTAGTCACCGCACCAAACGGCAGCCGCACCGTCCTTTAGCACCGTAAAAAACTAGTAAAATGAATTTTATCGTGGTCACTGTTCGCTCGTCGACGAATTCCGGAAAAGTCGTCCAAAATCAGTTATGGCAAAAAATATCGATGATTGAGCAAAATCATGAAATCTTCCACCATAAGATCGAGGCATTCTTGGTCATTAGTATGACGAGTGTGAATAGGATTTTATATGTAGTTGGATTACACACATTTTAAACATTTGCCCAAAAAAAACTGAAAAAGTGAATGCACAAAGTGCTTCGAAAATTTGATCAAACGAATGCAAACTGTATTGTCCACCATCGAGCATCAACATCGAGAATATAAGACGTTTTCAGGATATAATAGCAACACTCATAAATTTCATAGTTCGCTCATTTTTTGTTAGAATATCAAAGGCGTGACCAGGGTTGGGCCTGTAAACTGTTTACATTGTTTACAGCAATTGTTTACGTAAACAATTCAATTTTTTTGCTTTTTTTTATGAGTCAGAAACAATCTACTAGTAATTAAGCATTTTCAATATTTTTCAAACAATTTTTCAAGCTTGTAATAAAAATAATAAAAAAATACGCTTTAATATTTAGTATTTTAATATTTTTATTAATTGTCAGATTCTTCACTGATTTGGTCAATTTTCATTTGATAGTAAATAAGAAATAGCTTTTTGGACCTTGCAAACGAGAGTATGTTCCTCAAATCTGAGTGAATAAAATTCCAATTTGAAAATAAGCGTTCAATTTGCGCTGAAGAGGCGGGTATATTGATTAATTTCAAAGCTGTTTCTGCCAGATGTGGATATTTTAGCGATGCCATTCTCCAATATAAACAGGCATCTTCGCTCAAGTTTTTTGACTGTAATACGCCGAAGTAGGATCTTCTCTTCAGAAATAGGTCAAGCTCCTGCAAAGCTTCTCCACTCATAGTATTAAAAAGGAAATCTGTTACTTTTGCAGTTTTATCAGGATCTAACTTGTTTCGGTCATGATATTGATGCAAATAATAAGCTGCTAGGGAGTAGACATTAAGCGCTTGCTCAATACGTCGTTCGTATATAGTTCTAGAAGTATCTGCTAGAAGCTCCAGAGAGAGCCATAAATGGGCTGCATCAGCAACAGATAAAGATGAGCTCTGCACTTTATTCAATAATATGCAAATCGGGTCCAGAATACTAATGCCAACATCATCCTCGAACTCATAATCAAACAGCAAATTTTTTGCATTCTCCTTAATTGTTTTGCCTTCTCTGCCTGTCTCCGCAACAATTGAACGCATTATTTATAAATTTTGTTTTAAACAAACGACGGAGTCTCGATGAGTGCATCAACGTGTTTAAGCTGGCAGCTTAATTTTTTTACCATTTTTGGATATAACACGTTTTTTAAGGTCCGGATGGCGAAATTCTTTTAAGACAGTGGTCACTTTGCTCACGAGATCTTTGTCCAACAAGTTTTTACAAAGGAGATTGGCAACGTGCGCACTACAATTACTGTGCCAAATGTTTGTATCCTTGCCCATGCGCACCATGTTTGCGGATAATCCGACACAATCGCATAAGCTACAGCATCGTACAAGGTTTTCGCTATTTTAATAGACTCATCTATAATTTCGCATACCTTTTCAGCACTTTCTTTTTCTCCCGATACGTCCCATGCTTCTAGAAATATTATACTTTAGTGCCGCTGGCATTATGCAACATTGTAACCACTGTTTTTGAATTACTCGCCGTGTTCTTCCACCCATCAATCAATAGCACTGAATTGCGCTCAACATCATTTTTTGTGGATTGTATTTGTTTGTTATACTCCTTGTCTAGCAGAGTGGTTGAAAGTGTTTTTCTGCCAGACATTTTAGGCTAATAGCAGGGCCTGAGCTTGGCACAAGAGCCCTGAAATGCACAGAATCAACCGTATTAAACGATATGTTGCAGTCGTAAAAGAACCTTGAGAGCAGCGAATTGATTTAGTCCTCCTCCTTCGCAGTCATATTGTCCATATAACTTTTAATGCCACTTTGTTTTTTCTTTTTCTGCTTTTCACAAGGTTCTTTAAAATATATCGCATTACTTGAGGAGCTTGATGAAGGTGTTGCTTCTGGAGTTGTTGAAGGCTGCGATTCTGATGATATGATATCAAGTAAAATATTATCTGCATTAATAAGGGTGCTACTTGCTGACACGTCCATTACTGAATATGCGGAATCATTTAATCCCATTGCACTGGTGTCGATTTCGTCCACTTCTAGAATTATAGTTTCATCAGTATTCTTTTTCTGTGAACATCGTTTTCTAAAAATGATAGGTAGTTCACTGTACGCGCGTATAAGATTTTGATATAATTACGCTTTCCTATGCGATTCCAGTCGATCTGTTGCAATGTTTGTCAATGTTTGGCCACAAAACAAACACTGGGCTGAGTATTTTCTGCCATTTTTTATTTGTTTGTAGTTAAGATTTTTCCAAATTGGCCTTTGCGGTGCACCACTCATTTTTCAACATAAGACGACGAGTTAGAATAAATAAATAAATGTGCAGAATTCTGACCTATCAGTCATGTGCGAAAAGTTTGTTATCGATCTGTTTGACTTGATAGTTTACAATATAGGTAAGTTGAAATGAAATATGCTGGTAAACGTTTACAATTGTTTACATTATTTACAATTGTTTACAATGTAAGTGTAAACAATCCAAAAAATGTTGTAAAGGCCCAACCCTGGGTATGACCATTATATTGCAAAAATGCTGTTCCTAGTGTAAAATACAATAAAAATATAAATATTTATATATTTGGAAAATAACAACCAGGGTAAGCAATGCCTACTCCTAAATATCGTCCCCTTAGTATTAAAATAGCCTATACATTTTTTGATGTTTTGAGAAAATGAATTTCAAACTTTTTGTCGAAAGTAGCTCTCACTCAAATCTCGTTATGTCTGTAAATATTTATTATTTTTTGACTGACGTTTTGACCCACTTTGTGGAACTAGAATTTGACAAAATTTTGCCCACATATAAAATCAACGATGGAGAATCTAAAAATTCAATAAAAAAATAATAGCCTATGAGCACATAGGCTATTGTTATACTAAGGGGACAATATGTCGTTATCAAGAAATATTTTTGACACAATTTCTATGCTGTTGCTGTTGTAGCAGCATAAACGTTCCCCATACATTTACGGGCAATGCTGCTGAAGTGGCAGTCCTTGGCTGGATATAAATTCGGGTCGTCCCGCCTACAAAGGACCCACTGTCGGTGGAACGACGATTTCTATGCTCAATTAATGCGGCTACAAATAGAAACAGTTTCATTAACATTTTACATTAAACATTAAACTTTTTTTTAATGTTTAAAAAGTACTAATTTGTGGCATGACAAAAGAGCTCATGTAAAACAAATTTAACTTTCGCCATGCGCTGCTGACACCAAATTGTAAATTGCTCCATGTAATAACATAAAGACGTCAATAAAATTTCGAAGAAAAGCTTGGGCAAAAGTTTGCAGCCGCCAATAAAACAAAAGAAATTTAAGCAAAAAAAATTGTAAATGTACAACCATTCAATATGGCTATAAAGTAGCATTGTTTACGATTTCTTCGCTTGTTACGAGCCATACATTTTTTATTATTCGAAAGTGGTTGCTTCAACTTAAAATCGTGTAACCAGCATATCCAGAGAGTATGTTCCAATAACGGGACAATGTTGCATTCTCTACAATAAATGTAGACATTTTTTGCTATGAGATAAAAGAAAAAGCAACAAAAAAACAGGAGAAACAAATAACTGCACCGGTTCAATAACAATAGAGTGCAATAGTAGATGGTAGTTGTTGTTATTACTCGTGAAGACAGCATTGGCAGGTAGAAAATAGAGATCCGTGTTGGCGCAATTGAAATGGCTGTAATATTTTTAATACAAATCAATCTTTATGTAGCGGGATTTTGTGCCAATGCTGATATATGTATGAGGTGCATCCTTAACTAAGCACGTTTATATATACAGGGTGGGCCATATAGCGTTTGCGTTTTGAACCACCTATTTTTGTGAGAATGGTAACACAACTGACATGTCAAATGTGTTCATAATTTACTTAAAGGTTTGACATTTACGAAATGGGACGCTATATGCTTGAACAAAATTGGGAAATATTGAAAACCTATTTTCAAAGTGGTGAGTCTTCTTCTTCTTCCGCGGTTACAGTAAATGACGAGCGTTACCGTGACATGCTCAACGGGTTTTTGTTTCCAAAAATTGAAGAGGATGACATGGACGACATTTGGTTTCAACAGGACGGTGCAACTTGTCACACTGCCAAAGTTACACTCGAACTTTTGGCTACCGTTTTTGAAAACCAAATAATCAGCCGAAATTCAGATATCAATTGGCCGCCTCGGAGCTGTGATTTAAGCCCGTTGGACTATTTTTGGTGGGAAGTCATTAAGGACAAATGCTATGCGAACCATCCAGAGACGATAGATGCTTTAAAACACGAAATCGAAGTTGACATTCATGAAATTGGAGCCCAAACAATCGAAAATGTGCTGAAAAATTGGGTCGATCGAATGGCCTACTGTAAAGCCAGTCGTGGCAGTCATTGTACGATATTATTTTTCATTCATAAATGGCAATATTCAATCTTCAAAATACAAGAAAAGTTTGAAAATATATTGATTAAAAAGCAAATTTTACATATACACTAAGGTGGGTCATTCTGTATGGAACTATTTTTTCGATGGTGTCCCTAGTAGATTAAGATTCTACATAAAATTCTAAGTGTAAAAAAGTGTATTACAACACAGCTTTAAAATCAATTTGTAGCCCCTAAGATTTCAAAAGAACCCAAAATAATTAAGTCTCTTCATATTATCACAATATTTTTTACGTTAACGTTTTTTTCCGTAAAGTTTTGATAACAATATTAATAGTTCATTGTATAACAGAAATCTTTCAAATCAAGTTTACAAAATTCACCTAAGAAGGGTGTTTCAAAAGTTAAAAAATCTTGCGCCTTTTTAACCTATCTTCGGCCGCTACAAGAATTCGACATAATTTTTCCATTTCCTTTTTAGTCAGTGCTTATAGGACCATAATCAAGAAAAATTAAAAAAAAAAAATCTGACCATCGGTGTTTTAGATATGGACTGGTCGAAAAATCGACCGCTGGCCAAAAACCGTCAAATATATTAAAAAAAAAAATACAACATTTATGAAAAAAATTTAGCACACGAAGTCAATTTATTTCATTTTATTTCAAATACAAATATTTTTTTGTTGTTTTATTGATAGAAAAGTCAGCTTACAAATTTTTATGATAATCATCAAAACATTTAGTATGTAAATGAATATTGCATTTTTTGCAAGTAAAAATAGTATGTTTCTTGCAAAACTTACACCGCCGAAATTTTGTTTCAATGCTTCTCATGACGGCGTGTACCCTTTCATTGATGCGAGGAAGGTTCGATGGACCTTCATCTCCATGTTCGTTTTCATACTCGCCCTCGTCCTTGTCGTAATTCAATAATTCTGTTGTGACTTTGGAACGAAAATCAATTTGTGACAGTGGTTTTATCCTTTCAATTTTTGCCATCATACAATGAAGTTTCCATGCATTGGCCATTGCGTTACCAAGAGCATTTGTCCATATTGGCCACCACCATTTTTTGCCTCTCATACATATTCTATAATTTGCCACCGCATTATCATGGAGATCCACACCACCCAATGAACTAGAAAATAAGTACCCACTTTCAGAGCATAAGCACCATGTTTTAAACCCAGACCGGATTGGCTTTCCCTTGATAAACATTTTGCAGGAGTGGCGTCCAAAGTATGGAATCATCTGTTCGTCTATAGAGAGATTATGGCTAAAGACTCCAAACTGCATAAACTTTTTGTTGAGAGCGTCAGAAATAGGACGAACCTTCGCAAAACGGTCTGCTGCGTTTAAATTCGTGTTGTCAGCGATATGGAAAAACTGCTTAATTTTGGAGGTAACGTACTAGTGCTGAACTAGAATTTTGGTTCACTAGTAGTGATTTTCCCTGCAGGGGTAGTACCTTTCCTATACCACTTCCATCTCTTTCAATAAGAAAAAAATATTGCTAGATTTTGTTCTATCCTACATGACAGTTCCTGGCCAGCGGTCGATTTCTCGACCACTAAAGTTTACGTTCATGAAACAGTAAAAATTATTGCAATATCGATATGTTACTTATTTGATTCTCTTAATTTCATCTTTTCTCTTCACAATAAATTAGTAGCAATTATTTATTTTTTGGTTTTCATTATTTTTTCATCTGCACAAAAAACACGTAAAAATAGTGATAATTTCATTCTTTCACAAAAATCTGCCCTGAACTTTTTTTTCTTAAAAAATTATGCTCTAGAAATTAACTAAATTCCAAATTTAAAACTTGTGAAAACTGATGAATAGTTTCTGAGATATTGGAGTCCGAAATTGGTGGTCGAAAAATCGACCAGCTGCCGAAAATGAGTTAAAGACGAAAAAAAGTGTCATAGAAAGAAATCGCCAAATAGAAGTTTATATTAAAAATAAAACAATGTTCATAGTACCTAAAGATATAAATCTCCATATTAACTTAATAATAACAAAAGATAGCATATTTTAAAATTTGGGGCGCTTGGAATTGCTCGAATGGATTTTTTTCTCATACATTTTTAGAATCAAAATCTGCTAAGAACGATGTCGAAAAAATGTATTACCCCTCCTAATATGCATACATACGTGCTTATATAAGCGTTTTGTTTTGTTTATATTCTGCAGTAACCAGAATATTGGAAAACCCTGTATAGGTACATAAAACGAGGAGGGGTAACAAAAATGGCGATGGTTCACAACAACCTCGCCATAATAATGCGGCACTCTACAATAACGAGCGACTTCATCAGCGTTCAAATTGAAGTCACCGGATAATGCTGGCTATTCTGTTGACATAAAAATCGATTGGCGAAACAAATGCGCTGAGGCAGAGCAAATCAATGGGCGCAATCAAGTGGGGGTTGCAAGCGTAAAATGTCGAGACAGATTGTCAACCAAACAAACAAGTATAAAATAAATAAAAAGTAGCAGAAATAAATAAATAGTATATGTGTAAGTATGTGTGAATGAGTGTATATATGTATGTATATAAAATACAAATCACAAGCAATAAACTCAATAAACGAGTGTAGTTAGTTAGATGTGGTGTAGCAAAGAAAAACTGAAATTATAAAAACAATGAAGGGAAGTAAAGAAAAAAAATATTGGCATTGCAAAAATCAGGAAATTCGATGTGATGCCAGCGAAATAAAAATAATAAAAAAATCAAACATAATAGCAATTGAGAGTGAGGCAAATGAACGCAGCAAGTAATACAACTGCTTGTGGAAAAAGAAACATCAAACTGTAACAACAACAGGAACAACAAGAAAGTCAGCCAGCAAAAGTCAATAGTCGTCGCAGTATCAGCTGCAGTAACGAACGTCAACCAGCAACCAACAATCACCGTGACGGCAACAGGATGAATTGTAAAAAGCATTCCGCCAACAGCAGCAACTAAAGAATTGAGTATAACAGCAAAGCAGTGAAAATATGTCAAAGCTGCAGCGTTGGCGGATGCTGATGGCTGAGCGCTGAGCGCTGACTATGCTCTATGTGTGTGTGCGCTTGTGTGCTCGTTTGTAGATTTTCATTTGACAAGGATTACTTATGTGTGTATCTGTGTAGGCATATACGTATGTTAGCTTAAATGTATGCATGGGCTAGTGAAATACCATTCTGTATACAATTGCCACATCAACTGCAGTCCAGTGAAGCGTAAGTGTGTATGGCAGAGCAAAAAATGGAGGAAAATCAGCAAACAAGTTGACGTTTTTGTGTTGGGTTGGTTTCATCAACATCATCGTCACTAAGGCACAGTGTGATAGCTTTGATTAAAATGGCGATAGATTAATTAGATTTGATTAAATTGGCAGAATAGAAAAAATTATTTGCTATCTTATTGCTTGTTTGGTGGATTACACAGGCCGGCATATATTTTGACCGAAAAGCTGACTAATTAAACTTTTCCGAAGACTTTCAGGTACATTGAATATGAGTCTGGCAGACTGATGTGAAAAAACTGTCAAGAGGCCTAGAGGGGTTCAGTGAGTTTTATTTGAAGCCCTATCAAAATTGGTAGTTCTGAAAAAGTGGCGTGAGTATAAAATTGAAGGCTTTTATGATGTACCTACACTTGCTCTTAGAAAAAAACAAAAAGTGCGTGTAGCGTAGTACACATAACAGAAGTGAAACTTTCAAGGCAGACAAAGAAAGAGGGAGAGACCCGAGAGAGAATAAAAGAGAGAGAGAGAGAGACCCGAGAGAGAATAAAAGAAAGAGAGAGAGAGAGAAAGAATATATATCTAAATAAATTCACAACATTTGCAGAGAAGAGTCGACTGGTGTAGGTAACCGCCGGACACAAACCGCGGCAACAACGCGCACTACTACGAGCGCTTATCGCCCGCACAAACGCAGCGATTCCAGGACCGCAGCAGCGGCACAAATTACCGCAAGGCAATACCAATAAATCCGACGCCAGAATGGATAGCACTTTATAATACGCACAAGCAATAGCCAGGAAACGGAAATAAGCGCCCAAAACGTAGGCACCAAAAAAAAAAACGCCAAAAAAATTGGGACCCTAAAAGCCCATAAGCAGTAGGCACCAAGGAAATATAACGCCAAAAAGTAGGCACCAAAAATATATTTCCTACAAGTTTGCACCAAAAAACAAGCGCCAAAACGTAGGCAGTGTTATTTCTCACTAGAAATTAGCAACCACAAGGAAAAACTCAGGAAAAATAGCCTAAAGTGTATTTAAAATTTATAAAAGGTATAGCTCTCTCTCTCTCCCTTTCCTCTACGTTATATGTTTTTCCCCTCTCGCGGAACGATAATGCCCAAAACGTTGCATTGCCTTGAAATTTTACTATCCATTCTCGCTTGTCCTTCGACGCCTAAGAAGTTTCACTTCAAAAAAAACGTACCTGCATGTTGTGTTGTCTCAGGTATGAAGCTATGCGAAAAATTCAATATCAAAACTGAGAAATGCGCAAATTTTATGCTTGAATTTGAATTTGAAAAGGTCGAGCCAAGGAGCACCAAGAGATTTGGTGGCTCCTAAAACAGTCAGGCTAAAGAGTCCATTGTATTTAAAGCTCTGGAAAGGGGGTAGATAGTCAAGGAGGGAAGGAGAAAAGTATCAGAGAAAGAGATAGGAAAGAATAGAGACAGAGATAGAGATAGTTAGTCCTGTGAGAATTTTCCAGATTCTTTGGCAAATCTCTAAATATCCTCCAGTTTTAGAGAACGAATATTTCTCATTCTCATGACATCGGAAACCAATACTCGTAGCCTTGCTCTAGCAAAGGCAGGACACTCACAGAGAAAGTGCTCAGTGCTACCCACCTCCTCTAAGCATGACAGGCATACCGGGTTCTCGATGATTCCAATGGTGGTCATATGCTGACCCCATGGGTTGTGTCCTGTAATAATGCCGGCCATCAACCGAACATCTTTCCTTCTAAGTTTTAGTAGAAAGTTTGACAGTTTTCTGTTCGGACTTGTCACAAAACACTTTGCAGTTCTACAGCGTTCCAGACCGGATCTACGAAGTTCTGTTTTTAATTGAGAAGAAAATATCTACAAGCTTTACGTTTTGCCCATTTGTTTTTGTACAAAATTTATACAAAATTCGGCAAATTCTCAAAATTTGTGGTCTAAAAATTCTGAGTATGAAGGCGAATGAGTTGATGCAGGATGCGGTAATGTAGGGCTCGAACCCACGGGCTTCAAACACCAAACGATATTAAAATGTTTTTCTAATAGTGGTCGCTCCTCGGCAAACCTCCAACATTTTTTCTGCCTTCAAAAAGCTCTTCAAAGAAAATCATCTGCCGGCATAAAACAGTAGATCCCCTACTTGTGAACCAAGATCAAGACACACACCGCATGCATAAAAGAGTAGAAACTCAGCTATTAAGTGTTTAGCACCAATTATTATTATTGAGGCGCAGTTTTATAGCTCATTCAACGATTTGTTTTATGTACAATAGAAGGACATTATAAAATTCTGACTGAAAAGTTTTAAATTTTCAGAATTTTTATAAATTTTGTATGAAATTGGAAACTTGGAAACTAAATAATGCGGCTTTTGTAAGCACTATATTTTTATAAAAAAATAATGAAATTAAGTATAAAAGTAAATAAATAGAGGTCATAATTTGTTAATATGTGGCATACACTGCCGCTTGCCAGGTAGACACTGCCTCTGCTGACAGTAGATTTGGAAGTTGAGAATAATATTTTTCTATTATAGCACTAACCAGCATTGTTTTAATCAACAGAAACATGCAATTAGCAATACTTCAAAATCACGTGCATTCGAGAAAAGATTTTCTCATACATAAAAGATTTTCGAATTAAAGCAGCTGTAGTCCTTGGAAGGGAAATAATGTGTCTTATGTCAGAATATTAATTAGTGGAATTAAGATCTGCATTTAGAATAAAAAATAGTTTAAAAAAACTAAAAAACACGCTTTTATTGCTAATCGAACTAAAAAGTAGAAAATAAATTTTAATGACAAAGAGACCTATAATGAAGTAATAGCAAATCGAACGATCAGTCATAGTCAACTACCTCAGAACAGAATTATAACAAAAATTAAGGTACAAATAGAGTAATTCAAATTAGAGTTAAAAGCGTGGGATGCATTTTGCTTCACTTTCATAACCCTCTGTACATAGGTAGTTGCCAATAGAATGATTGTAATATTTACTATATCAAGCATCCCACGCTTTTAACTCTAATTTGAATTACTCTATTTGTATCTTAATTTTTGTTATAATTCTGTTCTGAGGTAGTTGACTATGACTGATCGTTCGATTTGCTATTACTTCATTATAGGTCTCTTTGTCATTAAAATTTATTTTCTACTTTTTAGTTCGATTAGCAATAAAAGCGTGTTTTTTAGTTTTTTTAAACTATTTTTTATTTTCTACTTTTTAGTTCGATTAGCAAAAAATCGTGTTTTTTAGTTTCTTTAAACTATTTTTTGTTTATTATGAATGAAAATTATTGTTATCATTGCAGTTAGTGAATAAATGATTCGATATATTCCTGTTATATTCAATTCCTTTCTTATCGACTGTGAGTCTAAAGCTATGCAGTTATCGGCCGTGATAAAGAAGTAATCGGGATGAAGAACTTATTTCGTGGAGGGAGCCTGAGAAACTGATTTACAAGAATGAAAAAAGATTTTTCATTTTACAACCAAATTCACCTTACTTTTTGCCCACAGGTAAAAAAAAGAAAATATTAATCCTGGCAATCCTAATAAGGATAATGGAAAACTTTTATCAAATTATTGCATTGTCATCGGTCCTTGATAGGTGTGCAAAATTTCAAGTCGATCAGATGTTTAGAAGCCAGTGAAAATTAAGCTCAAAGATTCCGTTACATACATACATACATACATACATACATACATACATACATACAACCCGACCTAATAAAAGTGTGTTAAAAAATATATATAAGTATATAAAATGGTAGCAATCAAATTTAAAAATTATTGCCGGGTCGGAAATGGATGCTTCATATTATGTTTTCACACTTCTTATTGATACAGACGCAACTTCCAGCAACAAAAACAGTTGTTTAGAATTTTCGCCACAGGATTTGTTTGCTAAATTTATTACTAGGAAGAGTGACTATTAAATAGAGGGCTCACCCTGCTTTAGAAGAAGTAAGCATTATGGATGGTAATAACGGTCATTTTAAGTCCCAAAATTCCGGGATTATTTACCAACAATCTCGAAATTTTCGGAATTTGTAAATATGAAATGGCAACAGAATAATCCCATCGGTAACAAACAAGTAATTCTGAAATTTCTTTGCGTTGACCACTCTTCTATAGTATAAATCACCTAGATGTCTTTGTGTGTTCAGTGTTCAACTCTTCCAATGACTAATAAATTAATATTCGCCATTTCAAGCCGTCTCCGAGCAGCAGATATTTCGTATGAGAAACTGTTTCATTGCCATTTCCTGCCAAGGGGCAAACGTTATTAGAAAAACGAGTAATAGCCATCTTCTGCAAAAAATAGGCGTAAAAACATAGCAACAAATTATTTTGAAATTTCGCTTGTAACTTTGCTAAACTTCAACTAAAACCTAAAACGAAAACGAAAAAACAATCAAAGTTACTACATTTACGTTTTTGCTGAATTACTTGCAGGAATAAAAAAAAACACCAACCAAATTTTCGATCATTCAAGCTTTGATAGAAGAAGTCTTGTGGCACTGTTAGGACCAATGAAGCATTAGCATTATGTATGGTTAGAGGATTGGAATATATTGATTTTTACAGCATTAGCTTCATTGTTTAATAGGTGCTACTCGTAGGCTGAGTACTTACATACTGAATAATAAAATTAATTTATTTTGCTATTGTTATTTTATTTATTATACCAAAAAGAATACGAAAACTTGCCATTCTGAATTAAAAACACTATGACTTTGAGAGCAATACGAGTAGTATTCCGTCTAACTTAAATCAATAGCAGAAATTTTGGTCGAACCACCCACAATTGATAAAATAAGCCTAGAAAAAGCCATAAAAAAGCTAAAAAATGGCAAAGCAAGTGGGAAGATGTCATAACTGCCGAACTCATCAAAAATAAATCAGCGGAAGTACAAAGGCCTTTTAATGTCTTCCAAACATATATGGGAATCTGAGATTATACCAAAAGAATTTCAGACTACCAAATTTGTATCAATCTATAAAAAAGGTGACCAATGCGACTGCAACAATATCGTGGAATTTTGTTGCGTAGTACAGCGTGTAAAGCCTTCGCGAACGTTCTACACCACAGACTGAACGAGTACGCAGAACAAATATTAAGCGAGTGCCAATGTCGTTTTAGGAGTGAAAGGTCGACGACCGACCAAGGCTTTGTAGTTTGCCAAATATTTGAAAAGTTTCATGAGTATAAAATCAAAGTGTATGCCCTCTTGATAGATTTTCTGAAAGCGTTGGGTAGTATTGAAAGAAGCAAAATTGAATACGCGCAGGGAATACCGGAGAAAATTGCTTTGTTAGTAAGTTTGACCCTCACTGAGACCTATTCCCAAGTGCTTGTACAAGGTTAAGCAGCTGATTAATTTAAAATTGTATCAGGAGTAAAGCAGAAAGATGTGCAGTCTACGCTTGTGTTAAATGTCATCTTAGACTACTAATATATATATACATAATTAAGAGGCTGACCCATCAGAGACTATACTATACTCAATACAATTCGTAAATATGTGCCTTTGCTGATGAACTGGCCATCTTTGCAAGAAATATAAATGTTGTCAGAGAGGGGTTTGAAGCAATCTGATTAAAAGCAAAATTCTTCGGACTAAAGATCAACGAAAACAAAACGAAGTGTCTTGCGACACTTAACTAGTTGAGAAAAGCGCCATATCTTAGAATTGGCGATAATGAGCTTGAAAGCGTGGATAAAATAAAATACCTCAGGCTGCTTCTCAGTAGAGCAGATGATACAACGATTGCTTTCCAAGACCGTGTACAGGCTACAAAAATAACACATTTTGCCCAATTTAAACTGTTAAAAAGTAAGCTCTTGATTAGGAAAACGAATATCAAAATATGTAAAACACTGATTCGACTCATTGAAAGAGGAAACAATTAAGCATATTGGAGAAAAGAATAATGAGGACAATACTGCGTCCAATACGAGCAGAATATGGGCTCTATTGCATCAGATATAACAGCAAGCTAGAAGAGTTCCTACAAAGGGAAAACGTTGTGCGGTTTGCCAAACCGCAGCGCATCCGATGGCTAGGACACGTTTGCAGAATGCTAGATGAAAGAATATTTCGCAAAGTTCTTGATGCGCGCATGTGTGATGAAAAGCGAAGAGGACCGCCGTGGAATCATTGATTAAATGACGTTGAGAAGCAGAAGAGTGACCAACTATCGTAGTCTGGCTACGAACCGAGATGCTTGGAGAAGAATTGTGGAGAAAGCTAAGGCTCACAACGAGCTGTAGTGCTATGAATTATGATGATATTGAATTCGAGAATTTGCCATTTATTCATGCTTTCTCCAATTAATATGCTGGAAATTATTATATCATAATTTAGATTGAGCCAAGATTTAGCTTTTTGCAAGCTGAGAAACCCGATTTTTTCCACGCAGTAAAAATTGTCATTTATGTTGTGCGTACTATGTTCTTCAATTGAAGGTACTCTTGATTTTGTTTTCTGCACAGTTCTCTTCACAGCCTCAAAGGCAACTCAAACCTACATTTTCATTAGGTTTTCTGAATATAGATAATACTGCAATGTTATGGGGTTGATCTCTGGATAAACAAATACCAAAAAAAAAAAAAAAAAAATAAATAAATAAGTACGATACATATATAGAAAACGTAAAGGGGCTTCTACATATTCGAGATAGCACGAAAATTTAGATGAAAGCATTATAGGTAGTGATGCACTTAATTCGATTGAAGTTTCATTCACACGAATTATACAGGGTTGTCCATATTCGACGGACCAATGAGTTTTTTTTTTAAATCAAAGAAAAACACAATTTTTTTGACGTTGATGATAATAATAATCATTTTATTTAATTCAAGTAGATTTGTTGACATTACTTTTTGAATATGATACCTCTTAAATGGCCGTCTTGAGCCTGTACGGCGTATTGTGCCCGTTTTGCAGCATTTTCCATAGTTTTAGCTAACATTTGGGCTGGAATAGCGGGTATTTCCTCACGGATGTTGCTCTTGAGCTCTTCTGTGGTCTTTGGTTTATTAATATAAACCTTTGATTTTAAATATTCCCACAAGAAGAAGTCAGGTAGCGTTAAATCGGGCGAACGCGGTGGCCAGTCAAAATCGCCATTTTTCGACATCAAACGACGAGGAAACAATTTCTTCAAAAAATCGATTGTGGTGCGAGCTGTGTGTGGTGGAGCGCCGTCTTGTTGAAACCAGAACTGCCTCAGACGCTTTCGACGAATAATTGGCATCACTAAAGTGGTTATCATATCGCTACAACGCTCCTGATTGACGGTAACAGCTTGACCATTTTCATTTTCGAAAAAAAACGGCCCAATAATCGTTTTCGCACTAACGCCGCACCAAACAGTGACTTTTTCGTCGTAAAGAGGTGCCTCTTGAATTTCGTGGGGATTTTCAGTGGCGTAAATACGGCAATTTTGCTTGTTTACTGTAAAATTTGCTTGGACTGACGCTTCCAACGGGGTATGCCATTGAGCGATCTGATGTCTCTGTCAAAAGATACAGGTTTGCCAGATGGGTCCGTTGAATATGGGCAACCCTGTACACATCTTTTTACTCTAGTAAAAATTATTCTTATAAAAACTACATAAATAAAAATTTGTAAAGATTTACATATATAAATATTTCATATTTAACTTTAGAATCATAAAATGTTGTTTGTACTCTTCATGTTTTTTATTTATTCTCCTTTTACTTTAACTTTTGCTTGTATGGGCCCACTGTGCTCTAGTTGCTTGCTGCCTTGTTAATTTTGTTTTTTCCCCCTCTTGCTTGTTATATTTATGCAGTGAAATTCAACTAAGCGTACAAATTGGCCTAGAAATAAGCAAAGCAGCAACCGACCGATTTAGAGCAGAAACAAAATAAAAAACTCGAAAAATATTCACATACACACACAAATGGATGCGAAAGAAGCAGCAACAGGAATATAAACAGGATGTGCAGCTCGGAAAAGGAACTGTGAAGGGGACGGAAAGCGGAAAAGCCAATGCAACGTGGCGTAAGTAATTTGCTAGTCGCCAGAAGTCACTCATCCACCTACTCGGCAAACAACGCTGACCATCAGCATCAGTTCCCGGTATTGCCAACTAGAGTCCCACCCAGTACACCCACTTATACTCGTACGCGGCCAGCTAACTGCTGGAGTACGCATACTTGCAACAAACGGCGTCGTTGTTGGTGTTGACGCATGCTGTTTTGACGGATGGGCTAAGTCAACGAACGCATTGCTGTATGCGAAACTTGCAGTGATGCGCCCCTAAAGCCTAGAAATCCTCGTAGAGGCTAAAACATTTGAGTGTGCATGGCAAGTCATAGACAGGTTTGCGTATATGTGTGTGAATATGTGTGTATGTATGTAACCCTGTACTATATATCTGTGTATGTATTTGGTGTGTTTATCTTTTGCCAGGTGTGCGGCCGAGATTTTTGTTGTGTGCGTCTTGAAGTTGTCCTACAAAAGGCGGGCCCTACAGTTTCATGCGTCTTTCAAAAGAGAGACAGGTTCTATGAGTACTTTTTCATGGCTAGAATTCACTCAGAGATTTGATATTACCTGTGTGCATTATTTGAAACAAAATTTTTTCTTTGAAATTATAGTGAGTGTCGAACCCATGATAAACCGAAACGGTGATCACGCACGAACCCATTAGGCGGCCGCCATACTCTGGTTTATATGAATAAATTATTTATATTTCTGGCACACATACACAAGCATGTATTTTTTTTTTTTTTTAATATGTGCATCTAAACAGAAATACACAAGTGGAGTCCCATTGCCACCGAGCGCACAGTAAAATACTCAGGTTGCGTTTGTTGGAGTTAGTGGAGTTGAATACGCACACATACACATCCAAAAAAAGTACTAGTAAAATAATACAAAGGCTGCCGTACAACTCTATATAAAATGCATCTACGTTTTACTTTTTTTATTTGCTTACTACACTTTTCTTTGTTTTGCCTGTTGCAATTGCAGCGTACAAAGCATTTTTTACTCTGATTTTCAAGTGCTTCAATAGGCCCATGAATCTGATTGCTGCAGGTCTGCTCTTTATAAATTTTGGATTTAAATTGAATTTTCAGTGCTTGTTTTTCAACAAAGCCGTATAAAATATAAAAGTGCCTAAACAAAATTTTAAAGGAAAACCATTTCATTAAAACTATGTAGAATAAAAAATAAAAATGCCTCCGGGCTTGCAAAGAAGTAAATTTGACAAACCCGCGTGGGTTTTTTTAATTGCTTTGTCATAATTATTAGATAATTTTCCTATTATAATATGAAATAAGTACATAAAAATTCATAAAATTTATGAATTAGTACTTATTTTTATTTAAGTGTATTGTATTTTGATTAGAAGGTACCAAATCACACACAAGTACCGTCTCGTCATCTGAAAGCGGCATTATCTGGGGTGTGCAAGGCCTCCAGCGGACTTCATCTATGCAGACGACATTAGCCTGCTATCTTACAACTACCTTGAAGCACACGCACCATTCCAAGAGGTACACAGTCAATGTATTTATCGCTGCGTGCAGATGATGCCAAAAAGGTGCTGGAGCTAGGGCAACTCAAAGTAGGATGGGTAAGATGTCGAGTAACAGAAGTTACATCACCGAGACGGTGCTACAGATGCTGGGCATATGATCACGTAACAACAGTGTGTAAAGAACCCGATCGCACAAAACTGTGCAGACGATGTGGCAAAGAAGGCCACCAAGCATCAAGCTGCAAAAACGATGAAAAATGTGTGCTATGTACCGGAGCACATGCAGCTGGCAGCGCAAAGTGCCGCGCTATCAAGTGGCGGTGCGTCTTAGAAAAAAATGAAAGTTCCTCAACTTAATGCAAACCATTGCCAAGCAGCTCAGGGCCTGCTATGACAGACTGTAGCGGAACAAAACATTGGCATAGTTCTACTTTCTGAACCATTTGAAAGTATTGACACCCACAATTGGATTGCTGATAGTAACATGGGATCGGCGGTTTGGCTGGTAGGCAATAAAACTCCTCAGAGTAAAATGGCGACAGTTCGCAACGGATTTACATGGATAAAAACGGACGATGTGTTATATGTCAGTTGCTACGCATCACCACGATGGTCTCTACAGGAGTTCGAGCAAATGATGGTGGAGCTGGAACCCGAATTAAGGGGAAAGAGGCCGATCCTGCTTGCAGGAGAGTTCAACGCTTGGTCAAGAACTTGGGGCAGTACACATACCAATCAGAGGGGTCGGCTGGTTGAGAACACCGTCGCAGCGCTGGACCTTGTTCTTCTGAACACTCCTGGCGTATATACGTACGACTGCAAAAAGGGAAACTCCATCATCAACCTTGCCTTTGCGGACCGGCTAACTGCGAATACCAGCATCTAGACGGTAGATAAAGACATTTATTCACATAGCGATCATCTGGCCATTATGGTACAAACTGGACACAGTACGTAGATACACAAAACGAGTGTCCGCAAATGGGAAAAATTAGCTTTCAACACTGCAACTTTTCAAAATGCTTGGGAAAGCGTGCATATTGACGGAGCGAATGCAGAAACCCTGGCGGAACAAGTTGCCTCTCCAATGGAAGCTTGCTGTGACGCAACCTTGCCCAGGTGCGGGGTTGGCAGGCTCAAACAACCAGTTTACTGGTGGACCGATGAAATTGCATCAATCCGGAGGAAAGGCCTAATGACAAGGAGAAAGGCACAAAGAGTGGGCGGAGAAAAAAGGAGGAAAAAAAACTACGTATAGGCACCCATACTCTCTAAGGAGTCGATTAAGTATCTTGGCGTGATAATAGACAGCAGCACCTATCTGCAGCAAGCGGAAAAGAAAATGCTATCAATGGAGCGCTTACACGAATGTTGCCTAATAATGGCGGCCCGCAAGACAGCAGAAGACGTGCTTATAGACGGTTGTAGACTCCGTAGTCTTTTACGCTGCCCCGATATGGGCCGGAGCTAAAACGTCCCGCATACAATACGCAGCACAGGTACTTCGCCGAAGTGCAATAAGGATGGCTTGTGGCTACAGAACGGTCTCGAGAGACGCAATAGGCGTTATTGCGGGCAAGCTACCAGCCGACATCCAGGCGAAGGAATTAAGCCGTCTCTATGGCAGGGGACAGGCTAAGCCGTCATTAGAAGAAAAAGCTGAAGAGAGACTGCATTCGATAGAAGAATGGCACAGCAGATGAGATTCGTCACCTAACGGACGCTGGACTCTTAGGTTTATTTCAAATATTAACCAATGGGTGACCAGGAAACACGGAGATGTTGACTACTATCTTCTTCAAATACTGAGTGGCCACGGTTGTTTTTTGGAGAACCTCCATCGATTTAATCTGAAGGATAGCCCGTTCTGCCCAAACTGCAACAACGCGATAGAAAGTGTGGAACACGTATTCTTCCACTGCGATCGTTTCAGAGAGGAGCGCTTAACGCTTGAAGCACTTCTGGGTGGTCAGCTGTGCCCGGAAAATCTAATCGCCAAGATGATCGCACCAAATACTTGCTGGAATGCAGCAACAAATTTTATAACAATGATAGGGTTATATCTCGCAGCGAAGAATTCACCAGCAGCTTTTGACCGGAGGTAGACTGCCTACGAACTGACGACAAATCACAGACGCCTGAGCTTAGTGCTCAAGACGGTATGAGCCTACGACATGTCGGTAATACTTACGACACCTTTTCCGATGTTCCATTTGCTGCAGCACCACTTGTGATGTGAAAGCAATGGATATTATCGATAGCGTATAACCTCCATACGCCCATGAAAGAGGAACCTGGACGCAGGTACCTGTTGTGTCAATAGACATACACGCGGTTCCACCTTGACGTAATGTTACCACGGTCCCAGGGTGGAACCCAGCCGATAAGGAGGGTTGTTATAGTGTTAGTGGGAGCATGCCCCACATACCACTGGTGCGACGGCACCTGTGATGATGTTTCTGACATTTTGATTTTAACCTCCCTAAAAAAAAAAAAAAAAAAAAAAAAACATAACATAACATAACATAACATAACATAACATAACATAACATAACATAACATAACATAACATAACATAACATAACATAACACAACATAACATAACATAACATAACATAACATAACATAACATAACATAACATAACATAACATAACATAACATAACATAACATAACATAACATAACATAACATAACATAACATAACATAACATAACATAACATAACATAACATAACATAACATAACATAACATAACATAACATAACATAACATAACATAACATAACATAACTCGCGACTCATTGAAAGCACCAAGTTTGTAAACACTGGTCTCATGGCTCATTCACTAGACTAATTATGATTACAAATTGCTTGCATAGAAAAGTACGAAAAGCTGGACCCAGGAATGGTTCATAGCAAAAACGGAAGACTTTTATTTGAACAAATAGGAAAATGCGTGGCTATAAAACATGATTTAAATAAAGTTGATATAATTAAATTGAGCAAATTCAACAATTTTATTCAATTAAAATATCCGATGAAGTGACTTTAGAAAACTTCCATTTTACCCTTAGAAGAATCATTTTATATTTAAGTTTTATTTAATTACAGGCCAAACTTTAACATCATTAATTTTTATGTAAACAAAGGGAAACTTAGACAGTGCTATCATTTTCTTTATGTAAGTTTGCTAGAGACACTGTTTTGCTGTTACATCTCTGCGCATTTGCAGTACGCGGGAATATCCATCAAAGTATAACAAAAGAAAATGCAACTAAACTACATATCTCGTTAGCAACGGCATTAATTAACTTATCGCCTTCTTTTTCGGGAGCCCAGTAGTTGAGCAGATAATCGACGCGCTAACTGCGAAACTGCTAGACGAGAAAAGCTTTGATATACATACATATATAGATGAGCGGACGGACACATAGCGGATGACAAGCATTGAAAGTTATCGACGATAGATCAACGCACTTAATTGATAAATGCAAGCAAGAAGTGAAACGCAATGAGGAAGCAGAAGAAGAAAAACGCGAAAAAATCGAGGTCTGCGCACTGAGTTCGCAATTACTGCACTTAAAGCGATAAACAAAAAACTAACAAATAAATTAAAAATCCTACGCGCATACAAAAAGAAGCGGAAGTGCAGTAAGGGGAAAATTAATTGAAAACTGATGGCAGCAGCTCGCCAACTTAGAGGCAGACATCAACTAGCGACAACATACACATTTATCTACGTACAGCCAAGGTAAATAAATTGCAATTCCTAATAAGTAAAGTGATGTTGCTTGAACAGGAAGGTGCGCCGGAAATGTGTTAGGGCACATTAAAGCGCACTGCTTTTTTGTTCACAAACAATTGTTTACACACTCCGCAATTGCAACTCGTTGCAAACTCATGGCGCGCGCTGCAATTTTACAAACTTTGTTTTTACTGCCGGTTTTGTAGTTGCAACTTCTTTTGCCAGTGTTTAATTTCTAACTTCGCATACTTTCAACAACAGTTCAACAAAAAAATAACTAAGAAAAAATCAAAATGTTTACCGCGCCTTTGGTGAACAGCAGCTGCTGCTTGAGGATTAAAAAAAAAATTATAACAAAAAATTCCACCTCCCAGCAAGACAATCTCTTAGTCACAAATCAGCGCCGTTGAGCAGAGTTGACTGCGAGCTAAGGATGTACGTTTTCCGATTTCTACGATTTTGTGATTTTCGGGATGACGTTTTTGCAATATTGGGACTAGTTCAGGGAGTCCTGAAGTCCTGAGGTTTAGGTTTATATTATTTAGCAATAACTTAACTAGAAGCTTAGAAACTTAGCAGCT
Source organism: Anastrepha fraterculus (assembly GCA_037575425.1). NCBI lineage: Eukaryota > Metazoa > Arthropoda > Insecta > Diptera > Tephritidae > Anastrepha > Anastrepha fraterculus. Next base: position 40,666 of record JAYXIM010029963.1, read on the forward strand.
CTCCTACGATGTCATAAATAATGCATGAATGAATTTTAAATATACTTTTTTATTTAAAGTGAAAATTACTTCATTATCAACAAAGCATTAAATAATAATTTAGCGCATTAGTGGATAAGGGGAATTCCAAAGGGGCGCCTAGATGTTGTTTTAAAATTAAACATATACAAATTTAGATTATTTTAATTTGAATTATTTTTATTCCAAATATGGATCTAAACAACTAAATGTGAAAAATGGCATCATTTAAACGATAACCATGAACCCGTCTACCTTCATGAATATTTATTTGGTGACTGTAGCCGTAAGGGGTGGTAACGTGAGTACCATTCGGGAGGACGTAGATTCGAATCTCCGTGCATGAAAGAGCAAAATTATAGAAAATGTTTTTTTCTAATAGCGCTTGGCCCTCGACAGGTAATGGCAAATCTCCGAGTGTATTTCTGTCATGAAAAAACTCATGATAAAAACCATTTACCATTCGCAGTCGGCTTAAAGTTGTAGGACCTTCTGATTGCGAAAAAACAACAAGACGCATCCCACAAATAGGAGTATGAACTCGGCCAAACACATAACAGAAATCTACGTGCCAATTAATTATATTTATTTGCTTATAATTGTTGAGAACGTCATGATATGGAGCTTCAGTTCAGCTCTCAACAGAAAGTATAAATCTCAGTCTGCCAGTCCTATTTCTATCTTCAATAGAACAAGTTTTGCCAGTCCCTTTTCTATCCTCAACAGAAACTGTTTCTTGAAATTTTTCGCCAATCTTTGAATTGTTGACTTATTCGGATTCGGATTATTTTGATACGTTATTCTATCTTGTCAAATTGTATACCTGTCTACTTAACAAATATCCACGATACCCACGTGTCCCGGGACATATGTTAGCAGCAGGATATTATTTTTACCGACGTAATTCGGACTGGTTTTACAGGTTTCAACTATTCTTGAAGGGGTTGGAGGGCTGTCTAAGCCATGAGCGCAGCTTTGTAATCGCTGCCTCTCCATCTGTTTCCCACAACAAAGTTCATTGCTTCTCAAATCGCATACACCTCCGCTTGAAACACAGATGCATGCATTCCAAGAACAAAGATCAGTTGTGTCCTGCTGGATTCCACGTAGACCCTAGAGACGGAGCCGTGCTCGGTCTTGGAGCGATGCGGGAAAATACAGTGTTTGCCGGGCTCATTTTCGGAGTTTGCCCACAGTTGAGCCTCTGGTAGCACCACACTGTATCTCTTTTCATGTACGACTCCTGATGGCATGAATTCAAGGGGCATGGTCCATGCCTTCTCTGCTGTCCAATGCCGTACCAGGGGCCGTACCAATTTCCATTGTGTTGTAGCTTGCAGATGTCCTTCAAGGCCTCTTTTGGATGAAAACATCAAGTGGTGGTAGACTAATCAGAGCATCTAAAACCGATAACGTCCTCCTGACTCCCACGAAAGAGAGTCTACTCATCCAGACTACTGATGCATACGTAATGTTAGGTATAGGTATATAGGATAGCTATTTTCATAGCGGTGTATATCCATAGGATCTTGCTAGGAGAAAGACTCCACGTTTTCGCAAAGACACCCTTGCACCGCCAGAAGGCTGTCAGTACTTTGGATGTCTGTTTTAAGGTGTGACTTCCAAAAAATTTACCATCGAGGTTTACTTAAAGATATTTCATTTCTTTGGATAGCTGGATTGTGACTCCTTTTACCTTAGGTAGAACAAGTACATTAAGCTTCCTCCTTCTGGTAAAGAGGATACTTTATTATTATTAATACTCTTATTAATACCTGAATGGCCATTCACTCATATTGTTTTAATATTATTGGATATAACGCAAATAATATTATATTAGTCAATTGAAGAGTTCAGCATTGAAGACCAAAGTCCCAGTTGATTTCAGCCATAAAAGTGTTGTAAACGCAAAGAGATGTTCAGTATTGCAGTTTTGTAATAAAAGGGAATTTTTCTATTTCATTCCATTTCGTATGCTTCGTAAAAATTGCAAATCCCGAAAATTCCGGGAGTGTTGGTAAACCATCGCGGGCTTTTCGAGATTTAGAAAATACCAGTATCCCGATTTCTCTACTGCCAACTCAACTCAACGCAATGCAAATTGTTTAAGTGTGTTTCGTTGTTCTAAGAGATACATCTACATATGCATACGTACACATAGCCATGAGCACACGTGCACACCCATAACAGAGAATGGCAACATAGCAAGCGCGTGGTGCCAGCGGAGAACATTCTGGAAGACAAATGTCTTGCCACTAAGCTGCTGCTGTCGCTGGTGCTATCACTGCAACTACTTATGGGAAATTGTTTTTGTTTTGTTTTTTGCTATCCTGATTCTTGTTGTTTACCCCGACGCTTAATTTTTCTTAATGCAAAAAATATTATAAAGTTGTTTATTAAAAGTTTTGCGGCTACATTTTTCCTCACCTTTGCATTGTACGGAACATCATTCTTATCCTATTTTCTACACTTTTTTGCTAGACTTTCCAAGAATACGTATGTATGTATATGCGCGTGTATTATTAATGTTTCTTTCACTGTTGTTGATTTTCTTTTATTTTTTTGCGTGCTCGAAACTGTGTTGTAACTCCATACATTACTTTGTTTTTATTAACTAAGTACAAGTTACTCTCATTTGCGAAGTTGTTATAAGGAATGGTTTTGCCTTTAAGGGTTACATCAGTGCTTCTTCACTACTTTCATCTTCATACAGATTTTATCGGAAAAAAGGAAAACATAAAAAGCATCGATCTCCTTGTGCTGTTGCAGTAGAGTCACTCGTTTCAACGCGATTATTTAGAAACTGGTATTAAAAAATCCTTTAACAAGGCTTAGCAGACAAAAGGGGTTTAAAAGCTTAAGAATTTAACCTTTGGTAGATACAATGGGGTGTGAGTTACTACACACAAATGTTTGATGGGTTGTGGTTTCTGAACTATGGAAGTATGCCGTTAGCAACGCCGATTTCACTCTGAATACTCGAATGTATGCAATGAGTCCTCAGTAGCTGGTGCACTCCGGACTTACATAGGTCTAAAAAACTGAGCGGGTGATATGTATCCCATTGTCAGTTCGCGTACGTTTTTTGCATATACAGGGCCGTCATCTATCGTTACGGATTTGAACTAAGTATTATTTGAAGAATGGTAACACTTAGCTGTCATCTGATTTGGCAGAAAATTAGTTTTATTCTTTCCCTGAACGAAAATGGTTGTGTATACGCTGAAAGAGGAGGATAATGGTGGCATTTGGTTCCAACAAGATGGCGCTACTTGCCACACAGCGAATGCTACGATCAATCTTTTGCGCACTGTCTTCGAAGATCGCATTATCAGCCGAAATTCTGATATCGTTTGGCCGCCTCGGAGCTGCGATTTGACGCCGTTGGATTATTATCTTTGGGGTGCCGTCAAAGACCAGTGTTATGCCAACAAACCAGCAACAATTGATGCACTGAAGACCAACATACGCGATATCATAGCTGAAATACAGCCGCATACAATCGAAAATGTGTTGAAAAATTGGACCGATCGTATGGGATGGTGCATGGCTAGCCGAGGCAGCCATATGAATGAAGTTGTGTTCCATCATTAACCGGAGGTATTGTACTTCAAAAAAAAAAAAAACAGTTTGGAAAAATATTGAGTAGTTTCTTTTTTATAGCATTTTTAATTCCGTAAAGTTATATGGCGGACCCTTTACACTAAACGTTAGAAGAAAGTGTACACTACATATCGGCAAATCTAGAACACTTTCATCGTCATCAAAATCAATTATTTCACCATCCCAATTAGATAAAAAATTTTCCACCCCGCATTATTTTAGAGGCCGACTTCTAGACCACATTTTCAGTGTTGCTGTAAAAGAAAGTCACTCCATATAGAAATGGAATTAAAGCAGAAGAAAACTCACATTTGATAAATTTAAGCTAAATATACAACGTTTGTTAAAAAATAAGGTGAATTTTCAAATGTCCCGGGCTACGTACATTCGACTTTCGATTATTGAAGTGAAACTTCTTTAGGCGCGTCGGGGGCCCCAAGGCAGATTGAAAATAGGCGAGTGAAACGGTAAGTTTGGAGCGTTGCCGAAATCCGTCAAATGGGCGGGGCCAAGGAGCAGCTGCTCCTTCCCACTCTCGCCTATTCGCTCTCTCTGTCGCTCTCTCGCACCGCAAGCGCTGAACGATGTGAAGGAGGCAACCGACAATCGACAACCGACAACGGGTATTATAGATAGCCATAGCCCGTGCAAATGAGTGCTGTGTGTGAGTATCAGATAAAGCGCCGATTGAATGTGTGTAAGCGGGAAAGCAATAAGAAACTGCTGTGAAGTAAATAGATGGTAGGTATGGAGGAGACGAAGCGATACAATGAGTGCGTTTGCCAAACGAGTGACGATAGTTGAAGTAGAAGGTTGTAAAATGACATTTCAACCGTTTCGGTGATCAAAGCAAATTGATTAACGCGCCAAAAGTAGGCAAAAAATACCATTGGAAGTGCAAAGAAATGTCAGCGTCAAGTGCAACACTGCACCCAAGTGTCAAATTTGAAGCTAATAAGGACAAAAATAAATAGCACAAATTTATGTGGAGTGATATAGAAAAAAAAATATGAAAACCTGAATTTAACACGAGAGAGGGGGAGAGATCTAAACCGGGGCTCCCATGCATGGAACAACCAACTTAGAAGTTTCACTTCTACCGTGCGTGAGTCTGACAGACCCTAGTTTTATTTTTTGTTTGTTGGTACACTCGTGAAGATATGTTCATGGTTTTAGCAATATAGAATGTTAAGTTTGTTTGTGAAAAGCATAAATAAGACAAGCGTTTTGAGTGTTCGGCGATTTTCTGCTATCGAGAAAAATGGATCAAAGAATTTGCTTCCAGTTTTGTGTAAAAAATAAAATTAATTGCGCAAAAACACTTGAAATGTTGACAGTGGCACACGGTGAGAGTACTCTGTGTACTCTCTCAAGTGGTGAGAGCTGACCACCGAAGGACGAGAAGATGTGAATGGCGACGCTTGCTCTGGACGCCCCAGCACTTCAGCATATCAACAACCGATGAAAATGTTGAGAAAGTGAAGAAAATTGTTATGGAGAACTGAATCGAATCACAATTAGAGAATTTGCTGAGGATGTCGGCATATCGGCATATCAGTCGGTCCATGCCATGCAATCTTTTCGGAAATTTGGGGCATGAAGCGTGTAGCAGCGAAACTCGTTCCAAAATAGCTGAATTTTTACCAAAAACAACGACGCATGAGCATCGCTCAGGAATTGTTGAATGACGTCAACGATGATCAAGATTTGCTTAAAGGGTCATTACTGGTGACGAATCATAGGTATATGGTTATGACATCGAAACCCAAGCCCAATCGCCGCAATGGAAGAGTCCAAGAGAGCCAAGAGTCGATAGCAGAAAATTGGCGAATACGCAAAGCACTTGTCTTATTTATGCCTCTCACAAGCAAACTAAACATTCTATAAGGCTAAAACCGTGAACATATCTTCAAGATGAGTATACCAACAAGCAAAAAATAATAATCGAAGTCGAATGTACGTATCCCGCGAAATCTGAAAATTCACATTATTTTTTTAATAAACCTCAAACATACTTGTTCCGGTCAGGTAGCCAGCAAACCAAACAAACCAACTGGGTTAGTAAAACTACCACACTTGGGGTACTAAGAATCTACATATTTTTCAAAAAAAGAAACTATGCACAATAGATGGCAACGATTTGAAAACTATGTGGTTTCAACAGGAAGATGCCACTTACCGCACAGCGCATGAAATAATGACCCTTTATTTATAAAACAAAATCTGAATTTTATTCTGTCAGTCTGTCTATCTTATTGGTCATAGGTATTCTACTCGTCACTTCGTCAATACTGCTCCACCGCTACTCTGTTACTTAAATTTCAAAAGGTTCAAAACTTTTACAAAGTTCACATGCAAATAAAACATAACTACACTTATGCATATAAAATTCTGTATGCATGTAATATATAGATGTATATGGATCGGTTAATGAAGTGGCAACAGCAATTGGTAATTTTGAGCTAACATTTGTTTACTTCATTACCTACACTTATCAATACACTTGAACTTAATAAAAGGAAATTCTTTTGTTGTACTACTCTTAACTCATTGCCTTCAAGAAATCAGATAACGAGTTGGACACAAAATAAAGAGAAATTGGAACTCGAAAGTTCGACCCAAAATACAAAGCCTACAAATGGCTGAAATGTTCTGCTGTGTGAAAATCATTCAACACTTTGTACGCCTGAGCGCATACGTAAACTATTTTATTTAATAGGCCGGTCAAACGTGCATGACCGGGATCATATAAGAGAAAAGGGTCGCTGGCAAATTGTGATTGTATTGAAATATTTGTTACGAGTTTATATTCTTTGACCAAGTATTCGGAAATGTGTATAAATAGGAAATTTATATTTATCACAACTCCGAGAATTGTTTGCGTGAAGTTTGAGGCATTTCGAAGTTGGGCAGGGGTAACGTTTTCAAGGTCAAAAGAGTTCAAGCAGCCTTCAGTATTTTTATTTAATTTTGGAAAATTGATTAATGAAACAAACAAATATTTGGTTAGTTACTGGATTTAATTTAATTTGATTTAATTGGTTTATTTGAGCCTATGGTTACAAAAACCTTATGGACTAGAATGCAAAAATTATCGCAACGCTTAGAACTATAAACTAAATAAAGACAAATTTTAAATGAGGTACTATAAAAACCATTTAATAGGTAAAATTCAGGTAACCTGTATTAATATATTCATTCAGGGCCTTAACAAAGGGCGAAATTATAATAATTCGATTTAGAAACTTTAATATGGAACGGTAGATTGGGCGTGTTGGAGCTGGAGAGCAATTTCGCCTGTTTATAGGCTTACCAGCAGCGTTCGTTTTGCTTTAGATTGATTATTAGTAGAGGTAACGGTAGTCACATACAAGGCTCGTTTCAAAAGTCTGTGCAAAGTTAGAGAGATGGTGTTACTGGCACGATTCGAGGCTATCTTTAGTTAGTAGCGTCTCGTCTCTAGGAAAAACACACACGCAAGTTCAGCTAGATTGCTCAATTTCTTTCTGTTTGGCTTTCGTTCGAATCGAGGAAGCCGAGTGATTTTCCCTTTCTATCACGAAAACGCACCAGCTCACGTCTCAGCAGTTGTGGTTGCAAATGACTGGCGGGAAAAAAAATTGTATTCACACGAGGGGATGATTGCAGAAACAAATGGCTATTATTCAAACTGGGAAAAAATCCTATTATTCGGAAGGGATCAACCAACTAGAACAGCATATCAGCCTAAATGGAGACTCGAAAATTAAAAACGGTTGACCACAACGTGATTTGTATAACCGGTCATTGACTATTTGACAGCCATTCCTTTAACTAGGAGTTTTGCAATTGTTCAGCCTTAGCCAAAATCAGAGTAAGTGGTCTAAGTAAAAATTTTTTCCTACGCTTCATAAGAGCCACAAAATGGTTCCACGAAGAAAAATATGTGAGGAGCCCCTGTCGCGCAGTAGTATGCCAACGGATCTATAAGGTCTAAGGGAGTTGGTCGTACAGACCGACTACTGCTGTAGCCTAACCTCACCTTCACCAAACAATTAAGTAGTTTTTATTTAGGCACGCGCTTTTCAAACGACCCTCGTATGTGCTCACAAACAGTAACTCATTTGTGAGACTTTTAATTACTTTAATTGCATAATACAAGGTGGCGTAAAATAAATTAACTCATTAATCAAATTTTGTTTACTGATATTATATTGAGCGATGGAATTCTTTATTCTTACATTTACGTGCTCCTTTTTTGTTGCTTGTATGCTGCAGCTGTCTTATTCCCAAGTGCCAAATATGACTGACGTATGACGCCATTTGGAATAAATCTTCTGATAGGGCTACTAATTTTGTGCCACCTTGTATAATTACTTATTTATTTTCCATTATAAATATTTTAAATTAACAAAAATTGCAACAAATCTAGACAGAAAATTTGGTCACAATTCACAAGTCGTTTTTAAATATGCATTTTTTCCAATTATTATAAAAAAGTGGTGGATGTGTAAGTGAAATAGTATACAACAAACATTGAATTAAATATTCATTCAAGGATCACTGCTTTGAGCAAATTTGAGTCATTGTGGTATAAAATTTTAGTATAATTATTTATTTATTATTATTAATTTATACAAATGTCTAACGTTAGATCAAAGTATGTGCCTATAAATGTAATATACAATTCTGCATCTTCCAATTTAAAGGGGTTTTTTAACAAAATTAATAGGCATCTATTAATTAATTAAATATTTATATACGTATAGATATTTATTAATCTAACTTAGTATACGTCTTATTATTATAAAATATATTATTTAGAAAAAAACATTTTTTAAAATTGAAAAATAAGAGTATGATTTATCAATAAATATTAAAATTCAATAAATATTAAAATAAAAAAAAAATAAAAAATTAGTTAAATCTATTTATTTAGTAAATTCCTAATTATTAATTTAATTTTATTTTGTTATTTAAACTAAATGTTTTATGATAAATAATTTAAATTAAACATAGTTATTTTATACTTATTAGTTCTATTACTTTATTTATATTATTTAAATTGTATTAACTTATTAAATTCAATGAGAATATTTGAAATAAAATAGGCTGTTTTCATTGAATTTTTTTAATGAAAAATAGTAAATTTGATTAGGGGTCTTTTTACTTTTAGGGAGGAAATACTATTGTAAAATATTTTATTAAATTTTAAATCTAATTATAAATATTTTTATACAAATAATTGTTATTTTTGATTTACTAAATAAATAGATTTAACCAAATTTTTAATTAATTTTAATTATTATTAAGTTAATTAATTAATAATTTATATTTATTGTGTTGATTTATATAGACAGTTAAATTCAATGAAAACATTTGAAATGAAATAGGCCTTTTAGTATGAATTTTATACTACGATGGCTTAAATTTGCTCACAAGTAACCTTCAGCCTGAATAAGGCATGTATTTTGTTAAAGAAATTTTAAATTTTGCCTGAAAATAATCAAAAAATTTTAAGCTCAATTTTGACTCCTTTCACGGCGAATATTTTTTACTTGGCAACATTAATGCAGCACTAAACCACAACCACCACTAAGGCTCATTACTATTACTTGTGTAGGACGCACAAAAACCAACAGTTCATAGTGAACGACCTAAAGTAACTTTTCCACGTGATGGGTGGCAACAGCTGGTGAACAGTTAGCAATCGCTGTTGCTTTGCTAAACAAACCCGAAACTTTAATTTAGCTTATTTTTATGCATAACTTGTTTCTCACAAATTTTTGTATATTTTTAGGTGTTTTAATTTTTGTTAGTACGTGGCAGGATGTGCGCTTTCTGCACTTCTGAATATCAGAAATTTTTACATTCATTTTTTTTATACGACTACTAATTTTCGCCATCGTCTCCTTTGAGGTGTCGGTAAAAATCTACTTAGCGTGCAACCCTTAAATTGGTCCCATCTTTTGCTCAACCCTACGCTAGCACTCGCTGTATGTCTCAGTAATTGACTATTAGGCAAAAAAAATGCTGAGCAGCGAATTCACTAATAAAACAGTAGCGGTTTCCTTCCGCTTGACATGTTGCATGCTTCCTGTTCATTTCCCGTGCTCCATTCCACTCTAATTTCTAACTCGTCTTCAAAATTATTAGTATACAACACAGCTTACACCCTCCTTCTTGTAGACAGACAACCTCTAACTCAAATATAACAACAAACCCATTTTTACGCTCGACTGCCTCGTAATTTATCACAAAACTCTAACCCTTCCCTTAGCTGGGTCACAAAACGGATTACAGCATGTGTAACGAACGCTTAGAGTCCTTTTTTTCTTTCGAAACACACACATGCTTGCCTGTACGTGTTCGCATATTTACATGTGTATGCAAGTGTGTTTATTGTCCACATGTGGGATGTGCCCGCTTGACATTACGCTTTGATTCCGATTCGTCTCTTTAGCTGTTGGTCAGAATGCAATCAACACTATTATTTGCAACTTGCTGAAATTTTGTTAAAGGAATGGGTTGAGTTGTGCGAAAAAGGATAAGGAAAAAATCCAATCAGGGACTATTATTTATTATGGTAAGCACAGAGTGTGTGAGTGCGGAAAGAAAACACTTGCTCTAATTGTATTGCACAAATGGCAAATTGCCGTTAAGAGAGAGTAGCAGGGTCTAAAATACAAAACAAAAAAAAACGTATGTATATGACATACATATGCAAACATAATCGTACATAGGCACAATTTGCATAGGGTTAAAACATTGTAAACAACTTATTGCAGGTCACACTCAGCCCTAACGGGGTGAACTTTAAAAGTTTGTTTCAAGCGCAATGCAGCAGTATTCAAACAAAATTGGTGTTTTCACTTTCCTTAGCAGCAGATATTAAAATATTCGATATGACTTTAGATAGTTGTGTAAAGTATCTGCTTTGCGTTGGAAAGAGGAAGTGCAAGGGGCCTTCTAATTGGTTTCACTTAACAATTTTTATTAAACTCTAACAAATTACGACTGTCACCCAAAGAACTAAACCAGTTCAAATGTTTGTTGCATGAAAGCTGTTTTGGGATTATTTATTATTGGTGTTTTAATTTATCAGTTTTTGCTCTAAAACTGAACTTACATTAATTTTATGGTGTGCGTCTTATTTTTCTATAAATAGAGGGCCCACAGTTTTATGCCACCTCCGAACAGCAGATGGTTTTTATGAGGAGCATTTTCGTTGTAGAACTACACTTGGAGGTTTGCCTTTGACTGTTTATGTTTATATACACCTACATTAGGCCGCGTCGATTTGTGGGGAGGCAAAAAAATCGCCCATTTCACTGTGAAAATCATATTCTAGGGATCAAAATAAGAAACTTTGCCGAAGGAACCATACCTCTAAAACGAATTCTGATGTTCCCCAATTTGGGTCGAACTTTTTAGTATCTTTTCTCATGTAAAGGCCAAAAATGGTGATATTTTGAAATGATTGTATGGGGAACCCCCCAGGGGAGTTCCAGGGGGTGTGCCACTGGCATTTGTGGATCGGCCGTCCAAAGTTAGTGGGGGTCGGTCATACATTTGGACTCGATTGGAGCACTCTAAATGGGTCAAAGTGGGATTTTTCGTTCGACCCAAATTGGGGGACATCAGAATTCGTTTTAGAGGTATGGTTCCTTCGGCAAAGTTTCTTATTTTGATCCTTAGAATACGATTTTCACAGAGCAATGAGCGATTTTTAAATCGACCCGCCCTAACCTACATATTTAAGAACATGAATGTATCGGGTGTTCTTTTAGCTGACAGAACGCCACTAAGTTCTCTGAGCCCTATACCATTAAGTTACTCTATACATCTTTTGTTAGATCTCATTTAGAATATGCTGCTTTTATTTGGAGACCTTGTAGTCAGCAAGCTATCAATAGAATCGAAGTTGTGCAAAAAATATTTCTCAAATATGCCCTTCGGTCCCTGAATTTTATTGATCCCATGCCATCATATTCTGCTCGTCTCATGCTTATAAGTCTCAAGTCCTTAGAGATTCGTAGGACTATACTGTGTCTGTCTTTTACTCATAATATTATTACTGGAGTAATTGATTGTCCCTACTTGTTGGAAAGGATTCGATTTAATGTTCCCCAGCGATCTCTTAGGAACTTCTACCCTTATTATGGGGGAAACTTTAAAACTACGTATGCCAGTAATGCTCCCATTACTCGTGCTTTACGGGAATTAAATGCCGTTCATAATGATGTTCTTCTTGATTTCTCGCTTTCAAGAACAGCACTTTTAAATCTTTTGAATTCTATATTATAGTTAGTTAGTAGCTAGTATAGTTTTTAAATACTTGTAATATATTTGTAGCTTAATCTAAGCAACTTTTGTATCATAGTCTGTAAGGATTGTAATTCATAGACTTAAATAAATAAATAAATAAATAAATTATCTACCAGATTATAAAAACATCCTTCCATCATTTTAAGTTTTTAAGCTACTATACATAGATATATTTATATTTATATCATAGCAGTATTAATCCTCTGGAAATATGCGAAAAAGTCGCAACTAACGCACTCACCGAACTTGCAACGACATTCTTTGTGGTCACACATGCAAATAAATAACGAAGAAATTTAAATAAAATCTTCTAAAACACGTTAATAAAAAACCATGTTGAATTAAACTTTAAATACTTGAATTCAAAATATATAATATATTTAATTGCGATTGGCATACCATTTTTGTCTTTGTGCCATATTTTGTCGATTAATGCAAACACTTTTTCTTGACCAATTGAGCAATTTGAATCGAATAGATATCATTATAAACCGCAATTTTGTCTATATCTTACAGAAAAGCTCGACAGGTGATAAAACTGCATCGATTAAGCTTTTTTATTTTATTTCATAATAATCTACAGTACAAAGTACTTTAGAGATTAGACAAAAATGTAGAGAAAAACTAGCCAAATTTTGGCAACTAAAATATTAGCAATCAATATAAATTTAATATTAAGCAACTACATTTGCAAGTTTTTCAAAATTAGATCTAGGTAAAGCAAAATCAAGCAGGCTGCAGTGGTATAATTTCTTTTTCTTTATTGAAATGGTATAAGTTCTCAAATATATTTTATGCACTTAGACAGAGTTAAAGTTATTAAGTAATATTGTTCTTCTAATTAAAATGTGACAGTATTTATAGAAAATATATAAATATACTGGAACAGACAGACTGACAGAAATTTACAACTGTTGGCAACCCACGCAAATTTCTCAAAGAAGATAATGTTTTTCGGGTTTAAGGGGGGAGGGGGTGGGTAGGGTCACAAAATCGAAATTTTTTTTCCTTCACTCATCTTATAGTAAATCATTTCAAGAATGTTGTGTCAAAATTTAAAGTGGATCGGAGCAGAACTCTCAAAGTTATAGCCTTTGTAGGCACTCTACCTCGAATGCGGAGCATCGATAATTTTTCAGAGTCATTTTTTCAAACGCGTTTTTCCCGAAACGACTTCTTAAAAGTCGGTGCCAATCACAACTCCGAAACTATTCAACCGATTCTTTTCAAATTTGGCACACGTTTTCTAAATCAAAAATACCTCCCCCTCCCCCCCCCCCCTACTGTTTTTATTTTTATTTTTGATTTTTTTAAGGTTGTTTTTCACTTACAAATATGGCGAAATTTTTCGCCAAAAATGCTCGTTTTACGTTTTTTTGCCACCAAAACTACAAAAATGAAAAAAAAAATATTTTATTAATAGGGGGGGCGGGGGGGCGAGGTATTTTTGATTTAGAAAACGTGTGCCAAATTTGAAAAGAATCGGTTGAATAGTTTCGGAGTTGTGATTGGCACCGACTTTTAAGAAGTCGTTTCGGGAAAAACGCGTTTGAAAAAATGACTCTGAAAAATTATCGATGCTCCGCATTCGAGGTAGAGTGCCTACAAAGGCTATAACTTTGAGAGTTCTGCTCCGATCCACTTTAAATTTTGACACAACATTCTTGAAATGATTTACTATAAGATGAGTGAAGGAAAAAAAATTTCGATTTTGTGACCCTACCCACCCCCTCCCCCCTTAAACCCGAAAAACATTATCTTCTTTGAGAAATTTGCGTGGGTTGCCAACAGTTGTAAATTTCTGTCAGTCTGTCTGTTCCAGTATATTTATATATTTTCTGATTTTATTAAAGTATCTTAAGCCATATTTCTGTAAAAAATTCAAAAAAAAAGTGTTTTTTTTTTAGCGCTAAACCCTACCACCCCCTTAAGTCTCCATTATTGCTCATCTGGGTTGGCAAGTCACCAAACCTCAGGGTTGTTATGTTTTTCGAGCCTTTTGGTATGAGCTGCAGTATATCGTTTAACAACTTCTGATACCGACGTAATCTGAGGTCACCATGTAAGTACACTAAAATCAGGATGTGTTAAAATTGTACTGCCCGCTCGAAAATATTAAATGAAAACATATTCTAATAACTTTCAAAAGCAGATGCCACCTCATGCACCGTCGATGGAAAAGGCTCAAGTCGAGTTAAATCTGCACATTCACTGATTCCTTAACAGATGAGAAAATGTTTAAATCACCCGCGAAGAGCAAGAAATTTGAAAAGGAAAAAAATTGTTTATTTCATTGAAAAAAAAAAAAAAATGACAAAAAAAAGTGGCTCTAAGGTACTCCTTTGAGGGGCACCTGAGGTAGCAGCACAGTTTCTCGATAAAACCCCATCGATTTTTACCACTAACCATTTGTCCGTCAATTATGTCTTAAGCAATTGCAGAGAGATAGAGTCAAAGCCCAAGCAAACTAGAATCTCATGCGACACTTTGTCAAATAGGTAAGTCAGTGTAAATTCAATCAACTTGGAGTCCTTTTGAAAACGATGACATATAGAATTCACAAGAACAATTCACAAGCTGTAGAGCGGCCAGTTACAGAACCATGTGGTTTGAGTTAATTAAAGAGATACAATATATGTTGCCCTTTCCGATGCATTTAAACAAATCGGCCTATGAAGTTGTGCCAGAATTTATTTATCTTGGCACCGCCGTTAACAGCAACAACGAGTAGTCGAGCCCTCTCTCGCATGACCAAACTGACACTTTACAAGACGCTTATCATACCCGTGTTGCTTTATGGCGCAGAGGCATGGGTAGTGTCACAAAGCGATGCAGCCGCTCTTGTGGTGTTCGAGAGAAAAGTTCTTCGTAAGATCTTCGGTCCTGTGAGCGTTGGCGAAGACTACCGTTCAAGAATGAACCAAGAGCTGTATGAGCTCTACGCCGACATTGAAGTAGTTCAACGCATCGCCATCCAACGCCTGCGTTGTCGTGGGCATGTCGTGTGTATGGATGAAGAAGCTCCAGCAAAGAAGGTGTTCGAGGGCGAAGTCCAAGGGAGCCGACGCAGAGGAAGACCATTGCTCCGGTGGCAAGACCAGGTGGAGGAAACCCTATGCTCGCTTGGTGTACAGAATTGGAGAAGGCGCGCGCGGAGCAGAGGCGCCTGAAGAGAGCTAGTGAGGTCGGCCGTAATTCGGTAGTGGGTTGTTATGGCCACCTAAGTAAGTAAGTACTACGATTCCAAACATTATTTATTCTTCCAATTTAAAAAAAAAATGTCCATTAATTTAAGACAGTGCCCGTAGATAAAGATTTGTTAAAGATAATCTCAGGAGGAAATGCCTCGCCAGACAATTCTTGAACAAGATAACTGCAAAACAATCAGCATTTGTATGTGCCGCAGGAGCTGGAGAAAGCGTCCAATTGAAAATATCATCAGATGAGTTGTTCAAATTGCCAAAATTTAGAAACGAAGATATCTCAGATGAAAAATCAGGGTACGCCTCATTAGCCGAGACATAAGTTGACGTAAAAAAGTATGTAACTAAGTTATTTGCAAATTTATCATACAACATTTTAGATGTCACAAAATTCCTACTCCTTCGAATGAGCTTTGAATTTCCGCTATAAGAATGCAATTTTGAAAAGCAGATTATCTAAGGACTTAAATTTTTTTGCTGGTATATTACAAAAAATGACTGACTACTAGTTGTTTTAGATTTCTTGAGGTATTTACTTTTAAGAATTTTTGATTTCTAATATGCCAATATGACTTATAGCAGCGCTTCTCTTTTGGTTTTAAAACAACAACTAATAATTTTTGTTCTTTATCGACTTTTTGCGCAAAGGAACAGGAATTGCAAAGTTTTGATTTGATAGAGAACCCATAAAAACCATGCAAAGGTCCACCATTTGCCAAAAATAGCATAAGAAAAGGCAAAAGGCAAATCACCGCTCTAGCAACTATAGCAACAACAACCGAATTGACAGTAATGGAGCTGATAGGCGCAATGCGAACTCCTACTGGAATACTTCAATATTTCGAACGTGACAATAACAGTGGCAATGGTGATAACCATTTACGAAAGCACACATTGATGCCAACATTCAAACATACTCGTACGCATACAAATACATATGCAAGTACGCATACGATACGCACATTGTTTCGCCGTCAGGCTGGTGGAAATACTACAGACATACCAGCCATAAGGACCCTCCCGGCGCTCTTGTACGCTGCATACATCTTCAATTCCTTCGTCCAAGGACTGTAACGTCCTCAACAATCATCTGGCATTTCACAATGTTTGTGTTGAACGATTGCGCAACCACTATGAAATAGAAAATTGAAAGATGTTAAGTGAGTGCGCATGTTGGAGGTCACTGTGACCGCAGGGGCAGTGATGAAAAACAAAAACGGACTAGCGTGAATGCGAACTGTACGAACTTTGGTGGGTGAGTGCATTGAGTTTGTTAACCTAGTTGGATATGAGTTTTTCTGAGCGTGTTTATTTGTAGGTTGGTGGGGGTGTGTACGTACGCAATTGCTCACTTTTGGCGCGTTATTTGGGAAACATTTTTTTTTTTGCGAATTTATCTCCATTTTTCCTTTATTTAAGTTTTTTTTTTCATTACCTACAGAATTTTTGTTTGGTGCGCGCACACCATCTTCGAATTCTCTGGTCGAGAATGCGTTCATTCATTGTATGGCCCATCCTTTAGTCTGTTCATGCGGCTTTGGGAACAACCTCGACTATGTACGCCAGCTCGTTCGTTTGTCACAGCTGTCAGTGCACGTCAATCGGTGTGGCCTCACTGGACATTGAGCAGAGTTGGCTTGCTTAGCTGAATGCTTGTTGAATGGATGTGAAAACAAAAACGAAAGCAAGAACAGAACAAAAATAGTGTTGTTCTACGAACTCCAGCGGCCAAAAACTTCTGAACAAATCGATGGTATACGCGGGTCAAAATGTTGTATTTTGTCTTTTTTCCTATTCCGTGTGCCATGAAAAGGACACAGCAAAAAAGGAACTGCACGCGTTTGTTTGCAAATAAATGAATAAATGACTAAATGGGGATGTGCATGAGCGAGTGCTTGTTTGAATGATTGCATGAATGTATTTCTGGAAGTCATTGTTCGCTTGCTTTCGCATTTTGTATGGAACAAGCATATGTGCGACCTATTCATGGAGCGTATACGTACATGCTAAGGATGCCAAAATTTCGCAATTTACGATTCCAGGACTTTCAGGATGTAGTTATTAAAACCTCGGGACCCCGAAATTATTCTCGGATTTTAGATATTTTTTATTTTGCAACAACTACAAAGCTGTTTTGTGTGTAAGCACATCAGCCACGAACAGCTGTTGCTGTTGTTGTTGTAGCAGCATAAACATTCCCCATGCATATAGGAGGAATGCTGCTGAAGTGACATTCCTTGGCCGGATATAAGTCCGGGTCGTTCCGTACGTAGAACCGACTGTCGTGGGAACGCCATTTCACAATGACTCAATTTGCTTCATTTTTTTCTACTTTGCTTTTTTCTTGCTGCGTCAGGCTTATAAGGAAAAAACTTGGGAAAAATGGTGTTGCCAGATTTTGTAGATAAAAAAAAAAAAAATTTGCAAAATGAGTCGCATTAAAGGCACTTCTCAAAAAATGTATTAGGAAATTTGAGTAGGGTTGGCACCTGCAGACAAACAAATTGCAAACAAAGTATACAATACAACAATGCCGCCATCAAACGGAAGGTGTATGAAAAAAATATATCCTACTTATAGGTAGGGTTGCCACTTAACAAAAAACTAATAATAACTAAGTAAACCGGGTTCTGTAAATGAGTTTTCAAATTAAAACGGTGTTGCCAGACTTTGTAGATATAAAAAAAAAAATTTTGCAAAATGAGTTGTATTAAAGGCACTTCTCAAGAAATGTATTAGGAAATTTGAGTAGGGTTGCCACCTGTAGACAAATAAATTGCAAACAAAGTATACAATACAACAATGCCGCCATCAAACGGAAGGTGAATGAAAAAAATATATACCACTTTTAGGTAGGGTTGCCACTTAACAAAAAACTAATAATAACTAAATAAACCGGGTTCTGTAAATGAGTATTCAAATTAAAAAGGTGTTGCCAGATTTTGTAGATATAAAAAAAAATTTTGCAACATGAGTCGCATTAAAGGTACTTCTCAAGAAATGTATTAGGAAATTTGAGTAGGGTTGCCACCTGTAGACAAACAAATTGCAAACAAAGTATACAATACAACAATGCCGCCATCAAACGGAAGGTTAATGAAAAAAATATATACTACTTTTAGGTAGGGTTGCCACTTAACAAAAAACTAATAATAACTAAATAAATCGGGTTCTATAAATGAGTTTCCAAATTAAAATGTTGGATGATGCAAACATTTTTCGTTATCTGCTGCAGATCTACACGCATATCTACACATACACACATGCAAGTATGTCCCCGACAAATATTGCACTATATTCTGTAGTTCCACTTGAAATCGTGCGGTTGATGTGAAATGCATGCGGTTCGAACTTAATAGTTTAGTTTCAATACAAAAGAATTTATATTGTTAGTGACGTCAGTTGTTTCTCAAGTAGCTTTTTAACTTATCCACCTTTTAAACAAGTGTTTTTCAGATCAAAAAAAGTGTGTTTAAGCAAAACAACGTATGTCGACTCTTCTAGTAATAAATAAAAGTAAATGAGTTTTAGATAAACCTTCATTTTCCTTGGAGATTTTATCTGCACAGTCACTGACAACCAGACGACGATAAAATCCCACACAAAGCAATCGAAAAACTCCAAAATAGCCATAACATGCCACACAGGTTATAAAAAGATGGCTGAATCATTGCGCCCAATGGAACATGAGTTGCTGATTATTCCACTAGACATGAGACTAGATTGAGACTAGGCATGAAACTATCCAATGCATAGTGCAGTGACATGAGTACACCTTTATAGACATGTTAGACACTCACGTATACTACGCAACTCATAAAACTACGAATAGGTGACCTCAAAATAGTGCTGCAAGAGGCAATAAAGTATTTAGGCCTAATAACTGATGCACGGCTCAGCTTTATGCAACATTTAGAACCTGTGGATTTCAAAGCAGCGGCAATCTATGGTGCTTTTACAAGAATTTTTCCGAACCTAGGCTGACCACAAGGCGCCAGACGGCACCTCCTGTCAAAGGTGGTGGATTCAGTCATCTTGTATGCTGCTCCTATATGGGGCAAGAACTAAGCCATTGAATGTTAGAACCATAGTTCGTCTGTTAAAGGACGTTGATCATATAGACTTATCCCCAAAATTAGCCAATGGCTGACTAGAAGACATGGAGACGTTAACCACAATTTAACACAAATATTGAGCGGTAACGAATCTTTCTTGGAGCACCTCCATCGATTTAATATGGAGGACACTCCGTTCTGTCCAAGCTGGAAACATACACTAGATGCCATCGTTTTAACGAAGGACGCCGAACGTTTGAGTTATTCTTGGGTAACCAGCTGAGCCCAGACAGCTTAATCAATAACACCTGTACATCAAGTGACTGCTGGAACGCAGTTAAAAGTTTTGCAGTACTGCACCTGTAACGCGCAGAGTGGCAGCGCAAAACGCAGAGAAGAAATCAGCCCTCGACAGCAGTCTACGAACTACGACAAATCACAGACGCTCGAGCCAAGACGGTATAATATTATCGCAACAATGATGTTTCTGTTTTTCTGCAGAATCAAAGGAAATTATCGATAGCGAATAATCTCCATACACCCATGTGAGAGGAACCTGGAAGCATGCCCCACATACCACTGGCATAGCGACACAGAGACATTAGAAGACGAGCCTACAGCATTAAGCCTGTTGTAAATATGGTGAACCCAGACGTGGACGCCGTTCTAGGTACTCTCGAAGTAAACGCATAAAGTAGTTCTGAGAAGGGAGTCTCCCCAAAAGAGGAGGAGGGACTGTTTTAGTGGTCACACCATTCGACGCAGTTGACGACAGTCGGTGTTAGTGTGAAGGCATTTGAACCCTACCTCACCCCAAAAAAAAAAAATTTAACTCATTTTTGAGAAATTTATAAGAATATCAACCAATAGATGTTGAAACGAACTCTCAGAAGGAAAAAGACCCGATAAAGAATCCAAAAATCGCATGAGTTAGCGAAGAGGCAGATCACTGGGTTGGTCTTAAGTTGAAATACAAATAGGCATTCAAAATCCTGCATAGCGTCTTGTATACAAGACAAAAAATGGGGAGAGCTATTTTAATTTCTATTTCATACTTACACTGTACTCCAGTACAGATTTTGCTTGAAATCTCACTCTCGGAGATAATATTTAACGTTTTGAAAATTGAGAAGGCAGAGTCGTACAAAGAGCATACTGCCTGCGAAGCAACACATCAGTATGTCATATGCCACTTAGAAAATGTTACTTAGAAAATTTACCAAACTGGTGAACTATGTGACCAAAACACGGCTTGTTAGAATTTAAGTGTCATTGTTAAATAGGACCAAAACCGAATGCAAGCAACTTATGTATATTTGAAGAGGGCGGATATATATATTAATTTAAAGTCATCGGTCCTCACAGTAACATTTTAAAAAATTCTATATAAGCTGTAGGAGTGTATATAGAAGAAGGA
Source organism: Anastrepha fraterculus (assembly GCA_037575425.1). Taxonomy (NCBI): domain Eukaryota; kingdom Metazoa; phylum Arthropoda; class Insecta; order Diptera; family Tephritidae; genus Anastrepha; species Anastrepha fraterculus. The sequence continues at coordinate 61,269 of JAYXIM010029963.1, forward strand.
ATAAACCTTTTTTCATATAGTCTATTAATATCTAGCAAGAAGAGACTTTAGTGTATGTGAATAATTTTCTTGGATACTCTAAATTAAGTGCTTTAAAAGGCCTAAGTAAATTCATCATCGAGTTGGTCGCAATGGGCGTATAGTTTTGATCAACGTCTTTTGATATTTTGGTGCTGATCGAAGTAACTTAAAGAATAAGCTTTATTAGTAGGGTTTTATATACAGAATTGCCAATATTTGACGGACCCAACGGATTTCGATAACTCTTTGAGCCAATTCCAATCGACGAGGCTTGTCCGCAGGCAAAAATCTTTGCGTCAATTGAATCTTATACGGGAATAAATGCAAATCAATGCGGATAATTCGTTGTAAAGTGGTCCGAGCAATGCCCAACTGCTAAGAACGACGATTTTGGGATGTCCTTGACGGCGCCTTGGTCGGTTTTGATTTGGCCTCTTTGGATTAGAAAGAGTATCCCCAGTCGAAAGCCTTGCGTACAAACATTTAATGGTGTTCTTAGAAGGCGCATTTTACACATTATTTAATTTTTTACACGCACGTTGAGTTTTCACAATTGACTTCTTTTGTTGAATGTAAATTTCAACAATTTGGGAGCGCTCGCGCGGCGTGTACTGTGCCATGGTAAAAATTTGCTTCCACTGACGCTTCCAACGCGGTATGTCATTAAGCGATCTAACGTCTGTGTCAAAAGATACAGGGTTGCTAGATGGGTCCGTCGAATATTGGCAACCCTGTACACTAACGCCGTAAATGTTGTTGGATTGATTTTTTTATTATAATTTGGTAGATAATTTCATGGCATTGCTTTTAAAATGTATGTTACATGCTCCTTTCGATCAGTCCAATTTTCGACTATTTCTTTCGATAAATCTAAATGAGCGCAATCAGAAAAAATCATCGCAAACGATGGTCATTTGGCCTGAATTCCTGCACGAGATGTATTTTCTGAGCACGTAAGCCAAGATTTTCAGGTAAAATTTTCCCCGTAGTTCAAGGACCAAGACCAATAAGTTTAATATGACGACGAATCGATATTTCGGTATTTTTTTAATACTGCGCTCTGTGAACTTCGTGAACAGATTTTTTTTAAGTAAATTTCCAAAATTTGAAAGTGTTGTTTTGACATTAAACAACTCGTGATGCCTGCGTTACTGAGCAGAAATGTCAACACAGATTACCAATATTGGTTGTCAAACCATAGTTATCGAAATCGTTAGTTCTCATGCAGGTGAAAGAGAACCCGATATAATAAAACATTTAAGGCAGTAGTCTGCTTTACAGGCTTCAAAAAATCGATTTTTTTGTTTTGTTTTAAATCTCTTCCAAAACTATCCAAGAATATGTCTTTAAAATTCCAGAGGCCAATTCGACATATTTTCGAAGCTAGAGCAGTTTTGGTGGCCGAGCGTCGAGCAGGTGCGAATGCTCAGGCAGAACTTTAAAGCGCATTTTCTCGAGTTTTCATTTTCACAAGTGTTAGAAAACGGTGCCGGCGATAGCAAAAAGAATATATGTCCGATCGAAAAAAACCAAAGTGATCTAGCTTCAGTATTAAATTATCTTCTATTTGAACTAAAAAAGTTGGACAAAAGTATTATTTAAACTACTTGTTTTGCAACTTAAAGTCAATTTTTTTTCTTAAAAAAGTGAATTTTTTTTTCAAACTTCGAGAAAATTTGGAATTTTATAACTTTTTCGGTATTTTTTTAGTTCATAAAGAAAAGAAACTTATAAAAATTAAAAAAAAATTTGGTTCGACTGTTTCAGATGCATCGCACGACCTCCATCACCGGCACCGATTTACAAGTGCAGACTCCTGGCGCTCCAGAAAAATACTTACAACTTTAAAAAATTTCAATATTTTTTAAAAATAAATATTGTTTTTTAAACCTTAAATATAGTACACTATCGTCTTAAAATTCCGTTTACCGCAATCATTTCCTTCCCTTTCAAAAAAAAATTGCTAAAAAAACGCTTTTTTTCGGCTTCTAAAGCAGACTACTGCCTTAAGAAATAATTTGAATGGGCAGAAATGCTCTCTCCTCAGCCTTCGAATTGCTTTTCTTTCAAAAGAAATAAGGTAGCGCTCCACAAATTTTATGTTTCTCAAGTGTTAGATAATAGATTTTAAAGAGAAATATTTATACAATTTTGTATGCTTTAATGTAGCCTTCCTCCCATCTGTAACGTGAGCTAAACATGCATATAAATGCTGCATAAACAAATAATAACTCTGTTATTTGTACACTAAAACATGTTTTTACTATTTAGTCACGTAAATTATGTGCAATTCCCTACGAGTGAAAAAAGTAAATAAATACATAAATACATAAATAAATAAATAAAGAGTTTGAAGCGAAAGGAAAAATGTCGCAGCATGAATGAATGCATTTCCCACCAACTCACACAATACAAATTTCCGCTTGCTGCAGATAATTTGAAGGGAACGTGGTGGCTGTCAATATTTCAACAACACGTATGTGTATGCATACACACTCACACACATGCATGCACGAGTAGTGCACATAGAATAAATAAGTAAATATATTTGTAGATTGCATTGACAGCAGCAGCACTAGGAGAATAGTTTACTAAAGCAAGCACGCAACTGCAGTATTGACTATGTAAGTTTACAAACGCATGTGTGTGTGTGTGTTTCAGGCAAACGTCTTTTGCTTGGGTTAACATATTTGAAATTCATAGAAAACGAAAATGTTATACAATAATTTTAGCATTTCTTATTTTGTCAACGGCAACTACGACTAGCCAAGCGTAGATTAACAAAACAACAACAGATTGTAAACTACATAAAAGTACAATACGTGGTCATCATAGAGTGCAGTGAAAGAAACGAGTGCACATGTAATTCAAAGTGATTAAGTTCGAATCCCGTTGCAACCATCCAGAAGCTCAGAGTGGCATAAAGCTCTAAATCCATTCCTTTACACAATGGGAAAGTAAACTATTTTGTTGGCTTAAAAACATTTTTAAGAAATCTGTAAAATAATGTGTTCTTATTGCCATTACAGCGAAATCCTATATTACATACCCGATGTGTTAACAGAATTCAACACTGTTAAAACCAAAATATGTTAAGCGTAGCAAGCATTGCTTTACTAAATGTACTTTTATTGTCTGTGGTAAGAAAAAGTGCGGCCGTCGGTTGATGCTTGACTACCACTCGGAATTTGGAGTACGTAGTTTCGTATCTCCGTGAAACACCCAAATGACGACAACTTTTTTTCTAATAGCGGTTGCTCCTCGGCAGGCACACCTCCGAGTGTATTTCTGCGTTAAAAACTAAAAAAATATTACATACCAAAAAATGTTTGATGCCTCTTCGGGTTATTAATTTGTGCCAGAAAAAGAGTCAAAGAAAGTGTAGACTTTTCTCAATGTGCAATGTAGAAAAATATCAAGAACTTGTGGTGTCATTCATTGAAGTTGAGGCTCACTCTTAAAGCTGTAAAGTTGTACAAACACACACATACATATGTATGAGAAACTAATTATATGCATACAATGCGTTAAATAACTACAGCACAGGGCTTATTGACATATTTTCACGTTCCATTTGTTTCTTATTCACTTTTAATTTTGAAGTGAAAACTTCTTTAAAATCATTGGGAGTGATTTGAGACTGGATGAAACGAAAAAGCGACACTAAAAAGAGACATACATATAGATCTTATAGTATATAGCCTGTGACAGAATGAGATAGAACACAGTTATACAACGTTCCCTATTCTCTGTCTCCTCTTTGTGCGGTGCTTCGTAGCCTCCCCACTCTTGGCTACGAAGACTTATATGTTGATATACGTAAATGTGTGTGGCTGCGTACTGCTGAGCTACGCTAGTATAGTGAGTATTGTAGTATGTATACTACACTGCCTATTACTTGCTTTGGTGTTTAGTTCAAGCGTCATACGTATGTATGTTTGTATGTATGCTAGTACGTATGTGTGCGCGCGGGAGCGAGACGGCATTATGTATACCTATACTACACTACCTAATACTTGCTTAGACCAAGCGTCCTACGAATGTTTGTGTGCATGTTAGTACGTCTGTAATATACGCGTTACGACGCTCATAATAGCAACCGCGTGTGCTGTATTGCGTCCGTATTTTTATATTCGTAAATATTTTCATTTTTAAATATTTACCGCAATTATGCCGAAAAATAATGCAGAAAAGTGTCGTGAATATCGATAGAAAAAAAATAAAACTAAAATAAAGTATACACCAGAAGTATCGCGCATACTTAGAAAAGATTACGTTAAAGTTACAATGATTTTAAGTGGCGATTTTAACGTAAATTTTGCATTAGACACAGCGGTTTCTTTAATTGACTTTCTCAATACAACATTCAATTTAAAAATGTGTAACAATCGCACTGAATCGACAACACGATCCAAAACAACAATTGACGCGGTATTTCAAATATATGTTGACAACATCGAAACCAAAGCATTTGTATCATATTTTAGCTATCATAAGCCACTCGTGTCATTTGTTGAAATTGAAAACATTGAGGATGAATAATAATAAAATGAAGAAAATAAAATATGAATTATATGAATAATATGATTTATAACAATATTATAATGAACCTATAATTATCCCGCTCCTAATGCTGCTTTCGTCTCATTCTCTCTCAGTTTGTTTAACGGAAGGTTTCACTTCTATCGCGTCTAACCGTTAGACTGGTATTTTTTTTAATATAGTTCGTTCTCCTACAACAACCACTTAATCCTATGTTTTAAGTTTTGTGCAAATTTAAAAAAATATATAAACTAATTTCAAATTTCAAAAAATTCAAAGACTTTTAAAACAATTTCGAGTATGCTGTTTTATAGAGTACGAGTATTAGCCGCGTTCATTTTTGAAAAAAAATTTTGACGGTGTCGGATGATTCCATTCTTTTAAAAACAGACAAATTCCAAGCATTCGTTTTAGGTATCGTAAATGATCGTCAAAAAAAAAAATTTTTTTTTGAAAAATCAATTTTCTAAAAATGCTGCATTTCCAAAAAAGTTTGGAATTTTCACAATAATTTTTGTTTTTCATTTCTACAAAGTTTTATTCATATAGATTTTGTAAGAGATTAAACTATATTTTCATAAAACAATTACTAAAATTATTAAAATTATATATGGAAAAAATAAATTGCCAAACTAGACAAGAGTTCCTTGTGCTGTAGTAAATCAACGCACCGCATGTACGTATGCCGTGAGTGCATTTTGCTAGTCAAAATCAAACAGTTGAAAGCTAGCACTCTGATAGCCAACATCAACAAAACATTATGCGGTGGCATCTTGTTCTCTACTGTTTTTTCTACTATTTCTTTTACTCACAAAGCCACTGCACATCAATTCTTTCTAAATGCACAAAATTTCTTAGTTCACATTTGATCAATCTCTTTTGTGGCTAAAGCAAATGAATAAAAATGTGTGTAAAATAATATATATTTATGCATGCAAGAATGTTTCTTTATATGAATGCATGTATAGGGTCTTGTGGAAGAAGGACAAGCTGGGTCATAGTTCGTCTAACAAGAAAAATAATAGTAAAACTCTACTGTGAGCGTAGAACATAATATTGAAGGTAATCGGGTTTTGCACCTTTTTTACTGATGAATGAATTGGGTTTCTTTTTAATTACTTGAATATAAGAAAATATAAGCCTAATAGGACAGGCACCGTTTGTGAGCTGTGCGTGGATTGCACATACGTGTGCACAACCTTGCTATATTCGATCAAATCCTTTACTCAGAGGATATAAATATCGGATATTTTTTAGCTACTTAAGAACTATCGATGCTGATAATAATGGTTTGACAGCTGTCAGGGTGAAAATCGAGCACTATCGAGCATTGCTAATGAAATTTTTGTTCCTAAAAATTAATCCGCTAAATATTCAGGGCATTAAGTTCCAACAAGACGGCGCACTTAACAATCTATTCAATGAACTGATCGAATGGGAGAGAGAAAGAATATTTTTGCTGTAGCGCAAGCTATTGCTGGAGAATCTTCAATACCGATTTATTGAAGTTCTCAAACATTTGACTTTCACGAATTGACTGCTTGGCGGATTTTACCTGTGAACCTGTGGATTATGCCTGTGAAAATAGTGAAACCTGAAAGAATCTTAATGTTAGCATGTTTTATTTTAAAACAACATCTTGGAGCGTCTTTTATTATTACTGTTTTTCTTTGATAAAAGCGAAAATGCAAGTCAGGTCGTTGAAATTGTGAATGATGTTTATGGTGCCGATACTGTAATAGCTAATTATGTGGAATTTTGTTTTCGTCTACTCCGTTCAGGCATTTTTGATGGTAAAGAAAATGCCGATAATTTCGAAAATATCGAAAATGTCGATGAAATCACAGAAATAATCGAAGTTGATCGGCATGTTAGTAGTCGTAGCATCGCGACGCGAAGCTAAAGATCGACCTTAAAATAGTGTTAATCCATTTGCGAAAGAACACACCCTAAACAAATGGATCCCTTTTGTCCCAAACTAATACATTACATATTAGTTAGTTTTTTAGTCAATCGCAGGATGCAATTGTGGGATGAAAATTCTTGATGAATGGCTTTTTAGCACTCTGACTATAAACTTTTTTCAAGATAGTAGCCCTTTACAAAGTCCGAAAAGTTTATTTCTGATGTCTAATCAAATTTAAATGAATAAAGATTCAAGGAAATTTTACAAACCAGCTGGGCAAACTTGAATGTACTACACCTTACACATTTTGCTCGCGTTTGTTCACCAGTCCATCTGTGCTTTGGTGCTTAAAATCTATTTCAGTTGAAGCTTTAGTAATTGTTGTTGTGACTCCAATTTCGCTCGAAAATCGCACTAAGATAATGAAAAATTCCGTTATGCATATGGTGGATGGCTTATTTGCTTCTGAAAATCCACGAACGCAGCTAAGAAGCAATTTGAAGCTCCACGGCTCACTGTTTGATGCGCTATGCGAACTGAAGGCGAGAGTTGGTATTTTTTTTTTTTTTGTTTTTTTTTTTTAGAAAATTTCAATGGATTTCGCTATCGCGATATGTTAAAACCTTACCTTTGCTCCATTATTGATGAAGTCGATATCACCAACAGCATAGTGCCACATGTGTCACAGCTACAGAAGCAAAGAATTTATTGCAAACAAAATTTTGCGATTGCATAATTTCAGAAAACTCAACTGCCAATTGGCTGCCCAAACTTAAGGGAATACGACTTTGTTATCGTGTGAAGGATATGTTTTATTGCTAGATTCATAATAATCCAAATTTAAAAAGAGGCCAAAAGTGAATGATAGGGATGACCATCACGCATTGCATCGGTTATTGGATGAACGTGTGTAGTGGCTTAAGAAATAATATCTCTAAGGGACTCGCTGTATTCTTCCTATTTGACGATCAAAGTCTCTTTGTATGGGAATTGGTTGACATTTCAAGCGCATCGATGAGTTATGTTGATTCAATTCATTAGCTGCATATTTATGTAGACAGTGTTAAGCTATTATTCTCTAGTATCTACGTCTGAAGTTGTTATTATGCTTTCTATAACAAGCAGATAGTCATAGTCTCACAATTACCTGCGATAGCTATAAGCGCCATGAAAGAAATAAATTCCTGTCTTGCTCAAATAATGCGAGATGCAGTGCAGCATAAAGCAATTATGGTTGCAAAATGCTCGCACCCAGTTATGGTACTCCTTATACTCCTTATATTATGTCGGGCATGGCGTATGAGTAACATCGCGGTTTTAATTTTATGGTAACACTCATTGCATTGTATGCATTTTGTTATCTTGACAATTTTCTCCTTTCCATTATTATGAAAAAACTCTTTCAGCGCACAGCACGTACAATATACATGTGTATATATGTACGTGTGTGTGCATAGCCATACTTTTATGCTAGAATGACCATTTGAACCACTTTGGTACACCACATGCCGCAAAATATTTGCCAGTTTCCTTCTTGCAACCCTACATAGTAAGGGATGGGGAAAACGGTCAAATACGAACAAAGAGTATGCAACAAGAACTCGCAGCATTTTTGCAAAGCGAACATTTTTACACTAACACATACATACATATAAGGATATTTGAATATGTATTTAAGAAAAAAGTTGGAAAGAAAACAATGACACCGAAAGTAACAATAAACCATATTTCTCGATTTTGCCGCAATTTTCAAATAGCTTTTTGGTATTCGTTGTTGTTGGTGATGGTGTTGAGTTTGCCTGCAGCATTCAGTGGCGTAAAACTATTTGCATGCAGATTTCCATTGGCTTCACTCTGGCTCACTAGTTCAATGGCTGCGCTTAGACAATAGTTGCGGGTTTTCTTTTTAATTTTTTTTTTTTTTTTTTTGGTATTTTTGTTTGGTTTTTCCATTTGTGCTTAGTGCTTTTGTCTATGTGCGCGCTTTGTAGAATCCCTACCAAGTGTTCGTATTTATTTCCAAGCTAAAATTATTGCGCGCTTAGCTTGGAGTGGTAGTATGACATAGAATCGAATAGAATGGAATAGAATAGAATATAATATAAAAGCATTGAAGTGTTTGGTGGAGCAGAGTGAAGTACAGTGAAGTAACAGAGGAAGTTGCTAAAGAATAAGCGCATTGATACAGATCTAGATTGTGGTCTATATTTTAATCCTAATTACGCTTCGCCACTTTCCTGCTTTTGTTCGGAAAAGTAAGCGCTATTTTGCTGGTAGTATTTTCTGTTTTTTACAAACATACTCGTACACACAAAATGTACTGGCAAAAAGAATGTGAATGCTTAAACCTGATTGCTTGCATTGTTTTTGCAACAATAACCGTGCATTTTACGTAGCCAGCTGGTTGATTGGAAAACTCAAAGCACATTAAGCTTCATACTTTGTGCCGTATACGAGTATGCACACAATCATCTTCACGCTATTTATTTATTTATTAACTTGACTTATTGTTTAGCTTTCGCATTTATGTTACCGCTGAGTGCTATCGTTTCTTTCTCTGTTCATTCAATGCAAATATTTTTTTTTTTTTGTTTTTTGATTTCTTTTGCTGCTGGTATAAAAAGCTTGAGTAATCCGCTCCCTCTTTTTTATCTCGCATAACTTTGCATCCCATTAGAGTTATTTTCTTCTGACTTTTTCACTTTTTATTTACTGCTAAATCCAATTAGAACTTTGATTTGTGCTAAAGCAGTGAGAGATAACGGAAGCGGCGTAGAAAAAGAAATTATAAATGCAAATAAATGGATGTGCAGATAAAGTGAAAACTTGCAGTATTGTAGTGGTGGTTTTTTCTCTCTTTCGACCTGCCGAAGCCCTAAAACTACACTACAATAGTAAATTGAATGAAGTGAGTAAAAATGTGAAATTGCGCAAAACCTCGTGGGAGTAATAAAAGCTGCTACTATTAAACTTATGATAGTTACTGCATGTAAATTAAACAGCATTAAACTACAGGGAGTCTGAGAAAAATAAATGAAGAAAATAATAAATATATTTTTTTTTCTAAATCGAAGACTTTGCGGGCTGTTCCGCTCTCGAATGAAAAATAACTGACGGATAACAGTATATTATCAATTATTTGTCATAAATTCTAAAAAATTTTATGAAAAGAAGTAACTGAGATGCATGCGGCTGGAGAAAAAGCTTAACATTTTGGATTTAGGGACTTTTAGAGATATGAAAAAAACAGATAAAGTAAGAAACAGCAAAAAATTCTATGTGTAATAGAAAACGTCTTAATAAATACTAATTTTTATAAGAAAATTTGTTATATTGTATATTAAACGATTAGTTTAACCCACCATTCATTTCCCTACGTTTACTACTATTATCTATCGTGTGGGGCCCTTTATGACCTCGAAATTTAAATAAACTGCATTTAGTATCTATTACACTAGTGTACGAATTTTCACTTTCAAAAATGGTCCTGGACCAAAAGTTTTTTAAACTAATTTGAGGTCGCTGAAACCAAAAATTAATTTTATTTTTGTTTTTTCAAAGAACGGTTTCCGAGATATTCCCAAAAAACCTGTTTTTTGGGCAATAGTGCAGTTATTACTTGCAATCTCGAAAACAGTGCGCGCCATTGAAGTGCATAAATTTCGAAAGGCACACATATAACCCACATGGCAATATATAATTCGTGTCAATAGAAGTCCTAGTTTTCGCAAACAGCTGTTGAAAGTTAAAAAAAGGCATTTTTTACGTTTTTTACTAAATTATCAAAGTTTATTAACTTTTTTCTGGAACAAAAATTTTTTTATATCGACATAAGATAGGTTTTCTGAAAGAAAATTTTGTCACCTACATTTTAAGCCTAAGTTTGTCTGAATCGACGAAAAATTATAGATTATCTTTGAAAATTCATTTTTGGTTTCAGCGACCTCAAATTAGACTAAAAAACGCCGTTTGGTCGAGGACCATTTTTGGTGTAAACTAGTGTTATTTTATTATTAGCTTTCTTTGGCACAAATATTATTTACATATATTTTAAGTATTTAATATACAATAATTTAACAAAACACATTAATTTACATTTAAAATCAATTTACAAAAGAGCCCATAAATAATGTGAAATCGTAGATTGTTTTAGTAAACTTATAAAAATTTCACAGGTAATCAATTCATATACATTTTATTTCTAAAACTTTCAAATTTTCAAAACTAAAAGCTGTATTAAAAACAAAGCATTGAAAAAAGCAAAAGTAAACCTGAAAATTACATGGATAACATTGAATATTTTTACTCTACGCATTCCATGAAAATTGTTTGCCAGTGGCTTGGAATGACGTGGAATATTTTGTTCCTATGCGACTCTTGTTTTTGTGTATATTCCGTCTAAGTGCCGAGCATAAAATTCACATCTATGCCTTTTTCGTTCGCGTACTGATTCTGCGATATTTTATTGTTCGTGAGAAAATGCTGAATGAGAAATCTAAACTCCCGAGGCAATGCTTTAAAAAAAATATACGAAGCGGCCGCCTGGAGCACGAGCGGGCTACTGAATAAATAAATTACAGTCTATCCACAATATCAAACCCCACTTTTAGTAAGATTATAAAATTCAATAATTTTTGGAAGTTTTTATGCGTTAATGGGCTTACAACTTTTTATTGCACAAAGTAGAGAGTAGCCGTTTGGAAGCTTTCCTTGTCTACGGAAAAAATTATGAAATAACTTCAATTATTTATCATTTTTCATGCCATTGCCACCATCAATGCCGTTATTTGTTGCCTCTTCTAACAACCAAAGAAGCTTGCATCGTTTTACGAAAACAGTAGAAGATATGGAAGGAACGATGTAATATAAACCGTCGCGTGGTGCAAAAATATACTCTATGAAATTTAAAACGATATGATGATAGCGACGCTGACCTACGCGCTGGCCCGTAAGTTAATTCATAGAAAAAAATGCAATTATAACTTCTATAAACTAGATCATCTGAGCTAATATATGTATAGATAGGTACTCACAATAATGAAATAAGCGTACGAAAAAATTACTTCTTAAGGGGTTATATACCTTGTGAGCCCGAAAAAATGGACAATTGTCATAATTTTTTTTAAATATGTTTTAGAACTTTTACTCAATTGAGGCATATATCATACTCAAGGGTACCTCTCGAAGAATACATTTTTGTGTTTTTATTTAAAAAAATGTTATTATTTATTGTTGATATCGCCCCTTCCCCGAAACATCGTTCTTTAGAAGAGGCTAGCGGTGATCACGGTAGCGCATGAGCAGCTCAACTGAAATCAAAAAAATTAAATGATTATTGTAGAAAAATGTTTTTAGTGAATCGGAACGATTTATTTACCCCAAACAAATTTTTCTCTATATGAAAACCGCTTTGCACCAAAAAAACGATTTTTGAAGGGTTGAAAAATTAAAAAAAGAAAATAATTCCAGCGAACTATACAAATATTTATAAAAAGTGAACCGTTTAGATTCACGAGGTTGTAACTTCGAATAATTAAAAAAAAAAGTTTATGCAAGTCGGTCAAATAGTTTTTGATAAATAATGATCACCACGACGGTAATTTTCAAAAAACACGACTTCGAGATAATCCCGTTTAAAGTTTTGCGTGCACTTCATTTATGGATAATTTGCGCGCTTCCACGGTCTGTAACTTTCGCTCTAGTGCTCCAATCTTTATGATTTTTTGAATTTATATTTTTAAGATGATGTTCTTTTAGAATATGCCATAAAAAATGTTCGATTTTTTAGTCCAACACAAGGTATATAACCCCTTAATCCCCTTGCTCACTTACACTCCTACGAAACCTTATTTTATTCATACGCGCAGTCGCAGATATACCATATGCTTACGCACACATGCTGTTTACATATTTAACTACGCTATGCATTGGCCGGCAAACCAACCAGCAAGTACATTTTTTATAAGATTTCGGGACTACTACTGGTTCTGTTCATTCTATGGGTAGTTGCCGAATGAGAGGATGCTGCTACTCTTAATGTTAATTTTACATTATCTACTAATAAAAATGTTAAACAAAATGTGATGCTGTAAATTTGATAAATTTACTCTATACAAAAATTGTAAGAAGAAGCTTTCAGTTCTAAGAGGCTTCATCGCCACAGCAGTGAGAACGCAGCTCACAGTTACCCACAAAATGAAATGAAGAAAAAATTAATAAAAAAATATTTCTAGCTGGCAATGAAACCAATTTTATTTTACTATCTAGAAAATTTTCTACTCGTTTCAAGTCACTTTAAAAAAATTCTACTTACTTAGTAAGAAAGTTGTAAAGAACAATTACTATCCAGCAAGAAATCGCCTTGAATAAAAGCTTAAATCCTTGCACAAATCCAGCTCATGACTGTAATTAATGCACACAAGAGTAAAAGAGTTTCATTTTTAACCATTAGAGACGAGTCAGATAACAAAAGGAGAATATACTTGTAAATGAAGCATGAATTTGAGTACTTGTGTTGACGAAGGTTGAATGAAATTTTTAAAGAAAATATACTGAAAATGTAAATATCGGAATTTATTATTTGTTAACTTAACACATAAATTGGAAGCAGGAATAAGTATACTTCCGAAATTGCTGATAAGATGTAATATATTACTCCTCCTCCTATTTGTGCTGTGCGTCTTGATGTTCCACTAATGGAAGGACCTACAGTTTCAAGCCGACTCCGAACGGCAGATATTTTTATGAGGAGCTTTTTCATGGCAGAAATACACTCGGAGGTTTGCCATTGCCTGCCGAGGGGCGACCGCTATTAGAAAAATGTTTTTATTAATTTTGCTTTCACCGACATTCGAATCTACGTTCTCACTATGAAATCCGAATGGTAGTCACGCCCCAACGTATTCGTCTACGGCGGCCGCCATTACTAAGCACAAATACAGTGATAGTAATCTGCTTCAACTAAATATTTAGAAATGTTTTCAAATGTCATTTTCTAAAAGAATTTAATCTCTCCCTCCCATTTTACAAAGAACTCCCATCAAATTACTCTTAATAAATTTACTGATATGAGAGTAATCTTTGATTCTACTTTTCAGTTCATAAGACATCACCAAATTATTATTTTATTCGTATTCATTCGGCGTTTTGTATTCGTTTTTACGGATCCATACACTTTAATCTCACTATTTACTTCACTCGTACGGTCTAAGCTGGAGTATGCCATTTTTATTTGAAGGCCATATTACTAGTGTCACTTCAATCAACTTGAACGTATTCGAAAAAATTTCTTTGTTTTACGTCATACCAAATTATACAAAACTGCGTATGACTAAACTTAAAATCGTTACAAAGTGGAAGAAGAATACTTTCTTTGTTTTTCTACTTTTTGTTTTCTATATTTTAAATGGGACAGTTGATTCGCCTTTATTCTTAGAGCGCAGAATGCTTGAATATCTAGATTTACTACATAAATAAATAAATATGTGTACTTATATATGTACTTAATTCTTTCTAATGCATAAATGCAAGCGCAAAGGGATTATAAGAAATAGTCCGAAGTGTCTGAATTATTTTAACCGTTAAAATTTTGTTCACATTTTTTATGAAAATTCCTTAACATACACCACTGTGGCATTCTCATGTGGATTGTGAGCAAAATCTTACATTTTATCCCTTTTCTTTATTAATCCGGGTTCTGCGAGAAGGCTAACTAGTATCCTACACTTTACGTTGGGGAAAAATTACAGCAGACTGCACTTACATAAACGTAAAGGCAATACTGCTGTATATTGGCGGGCGTTGAGTAAGAATTTGGTTGAAAATAAAAAACAGTCTCATGCCACAGTTTTAATGTTGTTGCAAGATGAGACTTTTGGTCACCTGTTTTTCGAAAGCTAACCCAAAAAAGCGATTATAATCAGACTATAACAAACAACACAAATTCTTGATCAAAATGAGAGTTACGATTATTCGCTAGATCTTCTAGAGGTAGTGTAGTCAGCAGTACAAATATATCAAAGATGACACTTGCTTTGTAAATTTAGGCTTTTTAAGTGGTAATCGTGCGCAGAATGTTTTGTCCTACGAGTGACATTTGTGTTGCCTACAGACACTTGCAAAATTCATTTTGGCCAAAAAATTAAAGCGTGAAAATTTGTATCCAATTATTGTCTATGGGTTGCAATATGAGTTTTGGTAATTGAGTATCCTCCTTAGCTATTGCGGTTTACCAAATTGAATTGTAATGACATATAGCTATAGAATGTATTTTGTTAAGGTGCAAATCCAAAATCGATTTTAGCGCCTGAAGAAATAGAAAATGTGCTCGAACTGTCGTTGCCAGATTGTTTTAAGACAACCACGCGACTTTATCAATCATGACCATTAGTTTTACCTATCCATTATTGCATGTAAATTTGGAAAAACCTATTTTTTTGGGTTGCATACCGCATTACTTTACAATCTATCAAAAAAGGGCTCATGAGGACTGGTGCAAAGAACTTTGGGAATTAGCGCAAGCACATGCCCAAGTGATTGATAGTCACGAATAATATTTTGGAAAACAATAAAGTAATTTTTCATGATGAAAACTAATTTGGGATGGACTATCTCAGAACCGTGTTTTACTGAGGTATACTAGTAGTTCTAATAAAGATTTTTCTCAACAAAAGTGACAATTTAAAGCGAAATCTATATGAATTTTAGTTGTAATAAAGATTTTTCTCAACAATAAGTGACAATTTAAAGCGAAATTTACGTGAAAACAGCATTTGAAACATTTACGCCACTTCTTTTTGCAATCAATTAGAAACACAAAAACTAATCGTTACCCGTTGCAATTACGTGTATTGTATTGCGTCAGACATGGCGTATACGTAACATTGACTCCGCATACTAATTTAATAGTGGTACGTACTTTCAACCACTTCTCAACAATCAACAATCAACAGCACAGGCCGTAGCTACTCTAACGAAAACATAAATAAAAAGCAAGAACCAAAATTAAGTCAAAGAAATAAAATGAAGCTGCTATAAAATGTTTGTATGTAAAACTAGTATCTACTGAGTAAATGTCCCGTAGTGAAAAGCCAAACCACTTAGTGAACATTTTAGTTCAGGAAGTGGCACTTTGTGGAAGAAGTCATACTAGTTCGAGAGGGACTTGAATTCTACCAGTCGCAAAATGACCAAGTACAGGTGTATGCAAAACAAACTTACTTTCAATTTTTGTTTTTATAGTTGTTTTAACAAATTAATATTGCTATATATTTAAAATATTTTATTTAAACTTTCTTTAGTTTAGTTTCAGAATAAATACAATTCTAGAATATGGAAATTTTAAAAATAAAAGCATATTACATCATCCAGCATATTGAAAAATAAAAAAGTGGTGTAATATTTGAAGTCATTATAAAATATTCCTGATACGTTCATATACTAATTTTTATAAGCTTCTACAACTAATCCCAGAGTGGTGATTTTCGGCTCCAAATTGGAGTAGATTTATTTTGTCTTTTATGAACTAGTTATGTAACTGGTATTAGACTGATTTACTATTTCTTTAACTTATGTAATGCTTATACAAAAGCTGACAGCTGACATTTCGTAGGACTTGGCTTTGTTAAAAAATCCAGTTTCCGACATACCAGATAAACTACTTTAGCTGCAAAACAAAGTGGCTGGTTGCCACGCGTTAGTACATTCGACTGCAGGGTACGCATACTTGTATATGTATGTATGCAAATAAGTAAATAAATTGTGTGCAGCTTTTAATTTGTATGCAAACACTGAAGTAGTGGATGTGCACCCACAACAGCAACCAGAAACTTCACCATCGAGGTATCTCAATCACCCAATCGCTCCCGCTGAACGTAAATTCTAAATCTCCCCTTCTTCTCCAGATACCGGTCTCTCCACGTTGTCACAGTTTAATGCTATGATGCCAGGCACATTTCTATTACGTGCACCACCAGCGCTACTAGTTGTTATAAAACTTATTTCAGAACTGCTGCTGCTATCACAATTTTTGCTTTAGCGCACGTTGTTGTTGCGACTGCCATTATTTCAGTAGTTGTTTATATTTTTGCATATTTTAGCCTATCAAAGGACAACGATCAGCGCACAAAGTTCCGCTGCTGCGTGACCGGTGAACTTACGACAGCCAACATTACGAGTACTGCATGAATTTGAATTTACTGGGTCTGCCTGCCACCGGATGAGATGAAGATTTAGATAGTGTCCAGGCGGCACAATGTAAAATCTTGATAAAAAACCATTTCCATATATTTCTATTTGTGCTTGCGCTCGTATTTTGTTTTGTACGCGCTTTACTCTGTCACTGCAAAGCCGCGAAGATACAGCATACTTTAGCCTAAAAAAGGTGGTGTGGTAACTGACTCCTCTACCGCTAACAGTGTCAATGTTTTCTCTGTGTGTTTGTGTATGTACTACGTAACTACACCTCTCTGGCGGTGTTAGTGTTAGTGTTTTGAATGCGCCTCTTTTGCTTACACGCTTTAAAATATTTTTATTTTTCCTCCTCCCTAACTCTTGGTAGCTTTTACCTACGCTTTTCCCTTCTTTGGGTTTATTTAGGGTTGCTTTCTGTTATTTGTGCAAACCGCAAATGAAACGTAAATGGTGATGCTGCGGAATAAATTTTAAAGTGCCACCGAAGTCGCAAATTAAATGCAAAGTCAGGTTTCAACAACTTGTTTTTTTGGTATTCTTGTATTGGAAAAAACTAAAAATAAATATTAAAATATTTATGGTTGTTGCTATCGCCATAATCGTGGTCTAATTCAAATACTCAAGATTCTGTAATTTATTTTAAGCGAAAGGTGAGTTGCAGAAAATGTTTGCCTTACAAATAGATGTCTGCATTAAATAACTATAGCGCACGAGTTTTGAAAATTGATTTGGTCTTTGTTCAAATTTAACTACTTTTTAATGGAAGCGTTCTACTTCTCATACTTATTCTCCTGTAGAAGCCATATAAATCCAAAAGGTTAAAAAAAGTTCAGCAAAATTTCATAAAAATTTCACACTTTTTAATTAGAATATCCAATGCGCTAAGTTTTATAGTCCATTAAATTCCGATATATAAAGTGCAAAATTTTAAGTGGCTCGAAAGTGGTGTCGTTTGTTGACAGTTTCTTTGCTGAAGTTTTCTATACAAAAAAACATTGACTTTCGGTTATACTACTGTGGGCAAAAAGTAAGGTGAATTTATTTCTCAACGGGATTAAAATTTCGCTCTAGTTATTTTTTTCATGAGTTGGCAGCACTGTTAATAACATCTGGACCAACTTTCATGTGAATGTCATTATCAGTAATATATTTACGCTTGTGTTTACCAAACGACCAAGAGTGCATTTTTCGATTTTTACAATGTCTGATTTGATTGAGCAGAGAAGTGCCATTAAATTTTGTTTGGAATGAAATTTCGGCTGCGAAAACGTTTAGCATGTTGCAGAAAGCATTTGGTGATTCGACCATGTCGCAGAAAAATGTTTATAAGTGGTACAAAGAGTTCAAAGAGGGTCGAGAACGTGTTGATGACTTGGAGCGCTCCGGACGACCATCGACGTCAATAGATGACCAATGCGTCAATAAAGTGAAGGAGTTAGTGCTCAAAAATCGTCGGTTGACTGTTAGAGACCTTACTGATATGATCGGAATATCAGAAGGATCTGTAAAAACCATTTTGAAAGACCATTTGGGCCTACGAAAAGTCAAATCTCGTTTGGTACCGAAAACTCTCAATTTCTTGGAAAAAAGTCGTCACGTTGATGTGTGTGAAACAATACTTTCAGACTATCAAGACAAGCTCAAATGCATCACTACGGGAGGTGAAACTTGGATTTATGCTTACGACCCTGAAACAACCGACCAATCAAGCGAATATCGTGCTAAAGGCGAGGCCAGACCGAAAAGAGCACGTCAAAGTCGTTCAAAAATAAAGGTCATGATGACAGTTTTTTTCGATTTTCGTGGTGTGGTGCACTATGAATTCCTTCCACCTGGCCAAACTGTTAATAAGGAATACTATTTGAGCGTAATGCGTCGTATACGTGAAGCAATTCGTCTAAAAAGTCCAGAATTATGGGCCAACAACTCTTGGTTTTTGCATCACGATAATGCACCGGCTCACACTGCACTCGTTCTTCGTGACGATTTCGCCAAAAATTTAAGAGTTAAAGGGACTCTAAATCTGGATACCTGAAATATTCTAACAATGTTAATTAAAACGTGTGCAATTTTTTGGAAAACTTGCTGAGTTTTTTTTTTTACTTGACCATATATGGTTTTCGTAGTAGAATGAAGCATATTTTCATAAAAAAATTATTAAAAGTCAATGATAAACAAATAGATTTTCAAAACTTGGCGATAAGTCCCAGCGCTATACCTGGCATTTGGTTGCTGAATGAACGAAAGTTTGTTTTATATTCATAAGAGATATCGAGATAGATTTATGGAGAAATTGCATTTATTGCCTGATTTGGCTAACAGTTCTCTATAGGGTACTTAAGATTCGTGTATTTTTTTGTGTTTGCTCTTATGTTGATTGGCGTTTTGTTTAAACAAGGCGTGACCGCCAGTAGTCAGCTTTTTTTATCGTTTGTTGTTTTGAGCCTATACATTTGCGAGTGGTAGTCACGCATCAATCCAATCGGCTACATCGGTCGAATCCGAGCTATTTTCCAAAAAAAATATTCAGAACAAATTCATTTCATTCAATCCATTCAAGCACAGCCGTTCAATTGAGAATACCGTTCCTTGAAGATAAAGCATTGAAGAGGATGATTTATTAATTGAATGACTTTCAAAGAATGTTCAAATGTGTTAACGTTTTTGTGATCCGATATGGGTCGGAACTAATTAAACGATTCCAATTATGGCAAGCGACACTCCCAGGAAGAGCAAGTTACCGATATTCTACAGCAATTTGGTCACCAAGAACTACCATCAATGGCAAAACAATATTCTATTTAAATACGAGCGCCTGATCTAGAAAGATTATGATTATTCATGTAGAAGACATATAAGTACCCGCACTTATAAAATTGGATTCATTTGGCAGCCGATAAGTGAGGTGTTATTCACTATAACTTCTTTTATCATTTAAAAATTTGGAACCATAAGCAATATGAAATTACAACTTGGTCTGGAAGAATTAATTTAGCTGAGAATATCATAGTATTTACTTCATACATATACCAATACGAAAACAAATTTTCATTTTCTTTTAAAAAATATAATTTAGGGGGGACAAATGTGCCCAAGTCTGTACTGAACCTTAATTTTGCAATGAACAGGGCAATCCAAAATATGCTCTTAAGAACTTAATTTATATAAAAAAACACCATTAATTGGCGAATATATGCTCTAAAGGTGCTTTTAAATTCCTTCCAATCCTACGGAGGGCTCAGACAGTCCTTTGGACTCCATGCCATTCAATTTCCAAACTTGTAGCTGTGTTTACCGGTCACTGGACGATAGGTACACATACGGAAAAGCTAGGTTTACCATTTCACCCCCAATGCGGAAGCTGTGGGGACCTTTCAGAGAAGGAGACTGTAGAGCACTTTCTCTGTAAATGTCCGGGCTTGGCAGCTAGACGACTAAGGTCACTGGGCACTCCTTCCTTCAACAGCCTGGGGCAGTACGCCAAACTAAATCCAATCAATCTCCTCCATTATATCAACAGCTCTGGCTGGCTGTAGATATCTACCTGTTGGAGGTCTCATAATAGTATCATAACGGCACTTTAGTGCTACTTGAGGAGTGCTACACTGACACTTCAACCATCTCACCTACTTACCTATCTACCTACGCAAGACTATTGCCCATTGAATTTTGATTTAATAAAATAAAAGTTTGAAGTGGCTTAAAAAAAGCGTTGGTTTTTGAAATTTTTTGTTTATTCTCAACAGAGAAATGGTTCATTACCATGCATACAAGAAGAAGGCATATGCAAATACAAGTATGTGAATTTATATACAAATGCGCATATGCATACATATATATGCTCACTCAAGTAGGAGAGAGCCAGATGTCGAACGTTGCGAAACGCGGGGGCCACGTGCCTCTTTCTCGTTCGTTCCGCGCTCTCGCGTGCAGTTCAAGCAAGGTAACGACGCATGAGCAAGATGACGACACATGAGCAAGATAACGACGCATGAGCAAGATAACGACGAATAAGCAGGATAACGACGCATTTTTTGGTGCGTGCAGCGGGCTACATCGAATTATAAGACATTATCACGTCAAAAAAAAACTCAACTTGATTTCCAAATACTTTCATTTTTGATTAGAATCTATTTTAATCTCAATACCACCGTTGTGTAGTAAAATTAATTTTTCATTGCTTTCTAACCAAATATTTTTCCTCCTTGTCTGAAAGGTGAACGTTCATTCCACGTTGAGATTTGCTGCATTAGCAAATATTTTCCAACGAATTTTTTTTCGCATTGGGGAATAAAAAGTAGCCAACCACTAGAGGCCATGCCTGGTGGGTGAATGATTTGTTTGAAGCCATAATCTCATACAGCAGGCTTTAAAACACGCTCTCGTGAAGACGCAACATACAACTTTTTTTTCAATTGATTCACATAAATTATACAAAGTGATAGGGAAGGATAGGATTCTGCGTTTATGTTTTCATGCTTTTTCGTGTATTCAATCAATAAAATTCCTTTCGAATTCGGCGGCTGAAGTGCTCTTAAATTTTCTATGAGGGCCTGCACCATTCATTTGCCGCTGTTGAGGCACTTGCTTACTTTCAAAGTCATGCGTCAAGCCCGCGTTTCATCTCCAGTAACAATGCGATCGAAAATACTCATTGAATTTTCCTCCCGGAGCTCCAAAAACTCTGCACCAATATTGGGATAAACAGTAGAATTGCATGAACTATTTATTTTGGATGACGTGGTGTACTTTGCCAGCATGATGGTCATTTTCCTATTAGTATTACACGAAGTAACTTACTTCAAATATGTAGATATTCGTGGATAAAAGCACAAGGTTTTAAAAATTCAATTACAGTCATGCATTTATATATTTACTTTTAGGTAGTACATACTCAGGCAGCAGGCGCTTTTTCATTTCATATTAATCAAAATATTTCGCACTTACCTGAAAAGAAAAAAATAAAGTATTTAATATGTAAGTTAATACTAATAGTAAATCTTAAAAATTGTATTCGTATGAACGAAAATATTTCTTATTAAGAAATCAGAGAAATATTAATATTTTTTCAATTAAACCCTGCTCCTAAAGGTGGAGCAAAACTAGCCTCCCGATCGAAATATTTATAATTTTTGCCAATGGCGTTGAACGTCAACCAGCTTTGATACTTATGAACTAGACAGATACAGTATACAAACAAAAAAACAAGGACGGTGTAAAAGCCAAAGTAAATATTTCCATCAGTTATATTTTTTTTTTACTTGGTATAAAAGGTATGCAAAAACAAAATGCATGATGATTTTTTTAAGATAATTGATGATTAATCTTGGCTCTAAACGGAAATTTCTGTAACACTTCCTAATCCATCTGACACATCTATGTTAAATTTGTTTCCATCATAAAAGGTAACCTTATAAAGAAAAATTGGTAAAATTTGGAAAACTTATACTTTTTGGAAAAGTTGTTTTATTTTATTTAAACTCCAAAACGATCCATATTATAATGAGAGAAGATTTTCCGCCTCATTTTGGGGTCAGCGATTTAGCCCGAGAAACATTGAGGTCACATTCAGCCTTGATATCACGCAAACCGTTTCTACTGTCTCGCGCAGCGCGAATGACTTTTAATCACAGGTGATTAAATTTGTTTTCATCCACGTTGACTATTTTTAGCACTGTAAATTTTTTTTCTTTCGCAATTCTTCCTATTAGACGCCCTATTTCCCGAAATGACATATTTGTAGTTAGCAAAAGCTAAATTGTTTCCCTCTGCCTTTCTGTAAGCTGTGTACCACGAGGCATTTTTATATAAAACAGCAAAAAACTTTCAAATGTTTATATTTTCCAACAGCTGTACTTGTCTACTCTCTTCTTGCCTAATACAAATAATATTGCTTTATTGTTTGTTGAATAAATAGTAAATGTAAAAATATTTTGTCTAAAACACAATAAAAAATATAAGTAAAATTATAAAAAACTAAAAAAACGGCATTTTCTGGCACTGTAAACGAAGCTAACAAAATTCACGCATCAAAATGTACTGAGCGCTTTTAATGCAGAATATTTCAAATGTCCAGTGGAAACTTGATATTGCGCGTGACAACACGAGATGCGCTTATGTCCAAAAATATGAGCAGCAACCCTCGTGATCAAATAGAGACTTTAGTTTTATTTCATATAAACGCAATAAAGTGTATACATTGATAATAAATATGGATGCAACAGTTATGTACGGCCAGCAAAGTTTTTTGCCCTCAGCACTTATCTTATACACGTGGGAATCAAGTTATATATAATAACAACACAAAAAATATAAAAGGGGATTTGGTCACACCAAAGCGGCACCGCCACGTGCAAAGTTTTCGTGAAACAGGGCCAGTGGATATAATTACGAGGAGAGATTAAACAATTCGTGGAAAAAAGGAGGGTTCATACTTGTTTATGTAACGATACTTGGCGATTTAGAGCAATCGGAAGTACTGAGTTCAATTATTTCGTTGTGCTTTTGTCGTATTAAACCCGTAGACCAGTTCATCGGCATGAACATTTTGACTTGTGAAAGTATTCGTTAACCAAAGTAAAGCACCAAAGATAATTTGAGTAGAGATAGCACCTGTTTACGATGACTCTTCTCCATAAAATTCACTTTTTTATAAATAGCATGCGCTACTTAATTTAGATAGAGTGCCAAGTGAAGACGAGCAGCGCTCAGGTGGGCTGATTTAGTTGAAAAAACAATTTCAGAGGACCACACCATTCCTAGAAATAGTTAGAGTATCATCTACGATCATATTAAATATCCTCTCTAATCAGCCTGCTATGTTTTCGCTTAAAGCAAATTATGGCTGCCGAGAATGCTAGCGCAACTTAAAAAGGGACAGCTTGGCGAGTGTTCACCCAAATTTTTGAATCTGTGCAGCGAGAACAGGCATGAATATATGTTAATTATTTTTCGGCTATTTCTACCGTGGCTTTCACGATAAAACATTTATTTTTTCTGGTACATTGAAGTGTATTAGATTTAAGAGAGAACATGCATCGCGTCAAATAACTATAGCACTAACGCTTACACAAATCAGTCTGGTACAAAAATCATATAAATACAAGTAAGTTGCGAACTTTGCACAAATTAAAAATCAGAAAATTCAATTTAACAAATTCTCATAAAAATTTCAAGAATTTTGTGCATTTCTTTAGAGCCCATTGCTTTTAATTATCAATAAAGTTCGAGGGGTTTTTCACCTCCGATCATTTATTGGATATATACCTCGATCATCAAACCGATACTCTTCTACGGTGAGGTTGTATGGTGGACAGCACTCGAAAAACGGTGTAGAGTATCCACAATTGATCGAGTTCAAAGAACAGCCTGCCTCCTGATAACAGGATGCTTAAGTACAACACCTACTAAGGCTCTAAATACGTTGCTTCACTTGTTCCCTATCGATCTGGCTGGCAAAGCGATTGCAGCGAAAGCAGCGACACGCATGAATGCTATATCGAAATGGAATAAGTATCTTGGCCATTCAGCCATACTGAACAGGAACACTGTTATCTCTTCCGAAATAGACTATCATGTAAGTCTTCCATCACCACCTTTGCTATTCTCCTGTTCACTCCCAACTAGGGAAAAATGGAAGACGAATCTAACCGAAATCGATGGCCCTCTGATTATATATACAGATGGTTCAAAACAAGACGGCATAGTGGGATTTGGAATATTTTCCAATTCCCCTCACATCAATCTATCATTTAGATTACTCGACTACTCCAAGCGGAAGTATGAGCTATCTGGTATGCTGCGAAAACTCTCTTAGAAAATAGAATATCACTAGAGGATATCCGCTTTTTCACCGACAGTCAAGCGGCCGTTCGAGCACTCAGCTCCTCTTATACCCACTCAGATGTGGCTCGATCCTGTCTCTTATCTCTTAACGAGATAAGTGTTCAGAATTCTGTCCAAGTTATCTGGATACCGGGTCACAGTGGATTCGAAGGTAACTGCAAATCTGATGAGCTCGCAAGAGCTGGAGCTGCGCAATCAAATGTTAGTAACTTACCCACAATCCACATTCCGCTCTCAACATGTAAAATAATCATTGATCGAGAATTTCACAGCATTGCTGATCGGAGGTGGTGAGTGGAAACTACTTGCGTTACGACCAGACAAATCTGGCCATCCTACAATCTAAAACAGACTAAAACCCTTATAAGTCTTTCGAAATACGAACTAAGGCATATAATATCTCTTATCACCGGCCACTGCCTTTTGGGCACTCACGCACGTCGGCTCGGGGTTCCTCAAAACGACCTGTGCAGATACTGCGAGGACGAAGATTAGGAAGTATCGAGCAGACATTTGCTGTGCAGTTGTCCCGATCTAGCCAGAAGTCGACTCGCTCTTCTAGGCTCTCTAAAAATTGACAATCTTTCAGTACTCTCCAACCTGAAAATCGAATCTCTCATTAAATTCTCGAAACGAATTAATATCTTCGACCAAAATCTACAATAAAAATCTCGGTTAGGTGGGGAAATCATATAACATAATGAGCTCTAGGGCAACACAACGGACCCAACTTGCGGTCTATGTGGCACTCCGATGCGGGGTCACCCTTAAACCAACCAACCAACCAACCAAGATCGAGCTTATTTTTATTTTTTTTTTTGAGTTTTTTTTGTTTGTCATCTTGCGCACTTTCTTCACATAACGAATGCTCGTAACTTTTTTGATATGTAAGATAAAAAATGAAAATTCGAAAAATCAAAAGGTTTTTGAGCCACTTAAAACTTAAGCTTTGGATTAAAAAATCGCGTACTGGAAATTTTTCTAAAAATCTCCCTCATTCAGTTTCGCATCCTTTTCTCTCCATTCAGCAAACTTTTTGACCTCCCCTCGTAGAAGTCGCACTCGTATATGTTTATGATTCGAGAAATTCAAATGGACATTTCGCCAAAAATTATAACGACATTGGGGAATTTGATGTTAATGCGTACGAATGCGAGTTCTTTCAAAGATACTCAAACATAAGAAACTACTGGCACTTATCAACAGAGACCAATGACACGTGTCAGGGAAAATATTTAGGGATTTTTGGAAGTTCGTAGTAATTTGAAGTAATTTTTCAGTATTAAATCCAAGTGCTTCGCCCTCAAACTATTGTTATTCCGCATCTTATATGTATTATATCTGCGAATCAAATATTTTACTATATTTTTTAATCATATTTAAATATAAGTAAACAAATACGCACATACATTGTTGATATGGATTTCTTTCTTTTGTTGCGAAGCCATTCACTCTGACGGGGCAATAACTTACTAGACAAAAGTTTGAGCTCAAGTATGAGCTCGCAAGAAAACTTGCCAGCAACTACAAATAATTGCATAAAAACTAAGAACAGCAACAACAACAACATAATAGAAAACTTTGAGTAAATTAAAAATAAAATAAAAAAAATTTTAATAGCACTTTAAGCGAGCTTGCCGTGGTTAGCTAACAAAACATAGAACTGCGTTTAAAAAAGCATTTCAAGGCAAAGAAATGAGAGGGGGCACCATGACTGCACAGAGACTTGAGCGCCACATTTTACGACCGCATATGGGCAACAACTTGCCTAATGACTTTATTTTCCCACAACACAAGCATCCGTATGAGCGCTGCAAGTCGCACTTCATTGCAGTAGCAACAACAATGATGGCCGAGAACAACAGCAATCGTACATACTCGTATAAGTATGTATAACCTCGGTGCAAAGCAAAAGCAGCAGTAGTAACAACAACAAAAACAATAACAACAGAAAAGCGTGAACACTTATCCTTTTATGCCTTTTGCGGTAGAGTACGACGGCAGGCACATGCTTAGAAAACGCTTTATTGTTGTTGACAAACCGCAAAAGCAGTCGAAAATGCACACGCCGACACACACACGCACACAACCAAGCAAACACATAAAAACATTTTTGCTACCGCAAAGCGCTAAGATACAGTCGTAAATACAAAAGCGTGAGTAAGAAGCTGCCACTTGCTTTAATAAATGAACTGAAAGCAGGCCACAAAAAGGACATTTGTGAGCATCCTTTGGGAAAGTGAAGCACACACACGCAGGCATACCCATAACCATTATATATGTACATCTGTGTGTGTAAATGTACCACTCGCTCAAATACACCATCGCAATATGATGTGACATAAAGCATAAGTGGAAGCGGCAGTGAGTGCTGGCGCTGAAGATGCAGACAAAAACCTACAGTTGATTGCATGTGGGAGCGCGAAGACAGCTGGAATATGTAGAAGAATGAAGAATGATGAAATGTAGTTGAGTGAAGCATATACGACAGATATGTAGGTGAACGTAATAATAGGTATACAAAACTATCATACCCAGCAGGAACAACTTTTTCAGAAGAACAAAAAAAAAAGGGAAAAATAGTCAAATGTTCAAAATGTTAATTACAAACGGATGTAATACGAAAGAATTACATTGCTATGAGTGAGCGTAGTCCCTGAAATTGAAATTTGAAAAGGTCGCGCCAAGGAGCACCAGGAGATTTGATGGCTCCCAAAACACTCAGGCTCAAGAGCCCATTGTATTTAAAGCTCTGGAAAGGGGGTAGATAGTCAAGGAGGGAAGGAGAAAAGTATCAGAGAAAGAGATAGGAAAGAATAGAGACAGAGATAGAGATAGTTAGTCCTGTGAGTATTTTCCAGATTCTTTTGCAAATCTGTAAATATCCTCCAGTTTTAGAGAACGAATATTACTCATTCTCATGACATCGGAACCCAATACTCGTAGCCGTGCTCTAGCAAAGGCAGGACACTCACAGAGAAAGTGCTCAGTGCTATCCGCCTCCTCCAAGCATGACAGGCATACCGGGTTGTAGTCCTGCTATTACGAAGTGTAGTCCCTATTATTAATAATGTTGCGAGAAAAATCCGAATTACCATATTTTAATTTTATTTTACAGTCAATTGGTGTTTAAAAAAGAAGTTGTTTTCCACAATTCGTAAATCTAGAAAGAAAAAACCCGAAAATTTTACGAATTCATGTTAGCCAAAGTAATCATATTCCGTTCGCCGTAGACGAATGGGTTGGTGCGTGACCACTCTTCGCATTACGCAGGTTCGAATCTCCGTGAAACACCAAAATGAAGTAATAGCGGTCGCCCCTCGGCTTTCCATGGCAAACATCCGAGTGTATTACTGTTATGAAAAATGTCCTTATAAAAAATATTTGCCATTCGGGGTCGACTTAAAACTGTAGGTCCCTCCATTTCGTGGAACAACATCAAGACGCACGCCACAAATAGGAGGAGGAGCTCGGCTTATCACCCAAAAATGGTGTTAGCGCAAATTTGTTCATCTCAAATAACTAAAAAAGAAGCGTAAAACAAGTAAATAGTAATTTTAAAAGAGATAATAATTTTTTTATCAGATTAAAAGTGATTAGTCGAACAATTAACGAGGTTTGCTTATAGAGTAACTTAACAGGGATTTATATTTCTACAGCTCAAAACATTATCGATGCGCATGAGGAGGAAAGAACTCCCTTATTGGATATGGGAATAAGTTTCCGTCCTTTCTTAGCCAAAGTTACGAGTTATTTAAGCAATTAAATAACACATGATGTTATGCGAAGTATGTGTCATTGGAAGCTACAACTTTACTCCATGTTTCAGGCAACATATGGATTCCTCTGACGAAAAATTCGAGTTATTTTGATTTGATCCATTCATTGAGCCAGTTAGCGATGTTCTCGTAAGAAGTGAACCGCTCTCTAATAAGGCCTGACTGCATTGACCGGCGCAGATAGTAATCCGAAGGTGCGTGCAGTTCCTGGGGAATACGGCGGGTGTGGCAAAATTTCCCAATTCGGTCTCTCTAAATATTTCTGGACCGATTTAGCAATGTATGGCCTGGCGTTGTCATGCAGCAAAATCAGTTTGTCATGTCTACCGTCCCATTCCGGTCGCTTTTCTTCGGGAGCCCGAATCAAACGCATTAGCTGCAGTAGGTAACGAATGCCAGTCATGGTTTAATATGGTTTAAGGAGTTCATAATAGATGGCATCCTTCGGATCCCACCAGATGTGCAACGTAACTTTTGAAGCATGATTATTATTTCCCTGTCGATGTTCCTGCTTCACCTGGCAGGCTCCAACATTTTCGACGTTTAGGGTTATCATAATATATCCATTTTTCATCGCCAGCGACGATGCGATGCAGAAAACCGTTTCCTTTCTGCCGTTCAAGAAGCATCTCACACGTCACCAAACGTCTCGCGATATCGCTCTCCTTCAATTGATGTGGCACCCAGTTACCTGCTTTCTGGATCATTCCCATCGCGTGCAAATGTTTACCGACGGTTGATCTGTCAACATCCAACTCTTCAGACATATCATCAAGGGTTCGACATGCGTCTTCATCCAATAATTGTTGTGGTTGAATATCTTCGAATTTTTTCGGTCCCCCTTTGCGATCTTTATCACTCATGTCGAAATTGCCACTTTGGAGCGTCGAAAGCACTATTTTCAAGTTATGAGTGATGGCGCGTGATAACCGTAAATATTGATAAAAGGTAATAATAAAGCATGACTTACCTCAAATGCTGTTTTCTCGGGACGAACGTAAACATTTTTGCGATCGAGACCAACAGTATATCACTAGAGCGAACACAAAAATAGTACCAGGAGCGACACTTCTTTTGATGGCGGAAAATATTCCCATACCCAAAATTTAAATTTTTCTCCATTCTGAACTAGTTCATTAAGTAGTGCAATGCTGATGCAGAGGATGAGTAGTACATTAATTACAGGAAAATAATTCAAGTTGGACTTATTCAGCTGGAGGGCAAACTGATAGCTTATTGGTTTTGAGCTGCTAGGTTGGGCCTCACGGTATGCCTGAATGTGGATGGCACAATGAACAGGTGAATAGATGTGCTGATTAAATTTGCGGAATAGAGCTACAGTAAAATTATCCAGTTTTGGCATTCTAGAGACCAAAAAAGGAAGAAACTGCGCACAAATTTGGTTTTGCTCTAGTATTGGGTGCCTACTCAATATATTTTGGATCTAATTACTATAGATGAACTTTTTCTAATCGGTTTCCCTTGAGAGTTACTAAGAACTCTAACTGGTCTAATCAGTCGCCAGTTGTCAAGCTATTGCTTCAAAAATCAATTGAGACGCTGGTTAAAGTGGCGAATTTTTCTACAGGGTGCATGTAAATGTATATAGAAACCTACATACACGAATGTATGTGTATATACAAGTACATACATACACAAATATACTTTAAAGTATCTGCGCGTCAATCATATTATGGGATTACATACGCAGTGAGAGTTGTAAAGAAAAGTTTTCGCAATTGACGTTCATAAAAACAAAACGTTGGCAGACTACGAGTATCTGACTGCATGAAGTAACGACTGACTAACTGCATTGCTTGAAGTGGAAAGTCGGTGTTAGTAAAGCTGCATTTGAGTAAAATGGAGTTGCTTCATATAAGCTCAGCTGAATAAGTTAGATGAGGAATAAATGAAAGCATCGCTTTACGTACTACCATGACACACATACACATATAGACAAGTTTATAGAGTGGAGTTGCGAATAAAACGACAAAGCTGCAACACTCGCTTATTCAACGATTTGTTGAAAACATATAAACTAGTATGTGTGTGTGTGTGAGTGTTTTGTAAGCGAATGCAACTGCAGTATTGTCTCACAAAGTAATATCTTCACTTACTAAACTAGAGTGAAAGCAGTATTTGTAACTATGTCACGCCATTGCTGTTACGGAATAATAAATGAATTGAATTGAAATGAGGAGATGAAATTTAAAGGAATGTTAGAATATATATTTAGTTATGCACATTAGGCCGGGTCGATTTGTGGGGAGGCAAAAAAATCGCCCATTGCTCTGTGAAAATCATATTCTAGGGATCAAAATAAGAAACTTTGCCGAAAGAACCATACCTCTAAAACGAATTCTGACGTCCCCCAATTTGGGTCGAACTTTTTAGTTTCTTTTCTCATGTAAAGGCCAAAAATGGTGATATTTTGAAATGATTGTATGGGGAACCCCCAGGGGAGTTCCAGGGGGTGTGCCACTGGCATGGGTGGATTGGCCGTCCAAAGCTAGTGGGGGTGGGTCATACATTTGGACTCGATTTGAGCACTCTAAATGGGTCAAAGTGGGACTTTTCGTTCGACCCAAATTGGGGGCCATCAGAATTCTTTTGATCCCTAGAATACGATTTTCACAGAGCAATGAGCAATTTTTAAATCGACCCGCCCTAACGCACATACATATTTATGTATTAGGGAAGTTAGGGATTCCAGGACCTCTGTGAGAAATGTTCAACGCGTGCTCAGACCAACTTATGGTGCATAGCGATGAGACAGATTTTTGGCTTAATGGCTTCGTCAATAAGAAAAATTGCCATATTTGGGCTGAAGAGCAACCCGAGGCCATTCAAGAACAGCCATTGCATATATTGAAAAGAACTGTTTGGTGCGACCTATGGGCTGGAGAAATCATCGTCCCATATTTCCTTAAAGACGAGGCTGGTGGCGCCAGTAACAGTGAATGGTGAACGCTATAGCGCGCTAATGACTTTTTGATGTCGAAAATTGAAGCTTGTGTTATCCACAATATATGGTTCGAACAAGGCAGCGCTGCTTGCCATACTGCCCATAGAATAATGGAATTACTACGTCGTCGTTTCGGTGAGCAATTTATCTCTCGCCTCGGACCAGTGGATTGGCCACCAATATCGTGTGATACGAGTATCACAGCATTAGACTTTTATTGGTAAGGCTGAGTTACAGTGTGTGTCAGCAAAAAGGAACCGCGATTATTCATGAAGAATAAAAGATATATATATATATAATTTTTTTACATGAAATTATGTACAAAACTACGACTCGCAATTACTCAATAAGCCGTGTAGTTTTCATCGTTGTCGAGTATAGCCTGGCATCTTCTTCATGCCTTGAACCAGCTTTTCTGCGTACCTCGCCGACAAACAGGACTAGATTTTGCGAAGTTGACGCACGAGTTGCTTTAAATCACGGACTGGCCTTCCAGCAAGATGCATTTTCATAGTTCCACACACATTTTCACTGGCAAGGCCAGTCCAATACTGTGACACCATTTTCTAGTTTTGTTGTTTCTCAATGTGTTTTTCTGAGAGCAGTGGTTTTGATGATGTGTGACGGTAGGGTATGTTCGCCTCCTCCTCAGAGAAGTCATCAACATTTTGGTACACCTTATACCGCTGATTCATCATCACAAGAAACTTTATTGGCTTTTTAACCACTTTTGCAGCAGCGCCGTAAGATAATTTCGGCTCTTTTGAATGTGTGCACAAAAATACCGCCTCAAAACGCTTCGTGTGCTTCGCACTCATTTTTGTTTGGTAGCGTTTACGGGAAAGTTTGGAACGACACTAACCTGAGTTAGCACTGGTGTCGTAACCCTTAAGTGGGACTATTACACAGCAAAAAGAGGTTGTCTGTAAAGTCGGTTTACTGACGATAGTTTAACGTGACAACGTCATAAGAATATACTGATGTAAGGGTTGCAATTTTCAAAACAAAATTTTAATTTTATTTGTTTGATAGATATTTTGTATCTATATAGAGGAGGAGGTAAATGAAATTGCAATGGAATAGGTCAAGTTACATTTACACAAACGTGAAAAATGACGAAACATTTATCAAATTCACGAAAGATATCTTCAATTTCGATTGTGCATCAGACGTTAATAAGTCAACAACACTAAGAGGCACCATCATCGATTTGCCTTTTTCAAGACGAACGTTGCCGAACGCGGGGGCCGATTGTGCTCTTTGTCGTTCGTTCCGCGCTCTCGCGTGCAGTTCAAGCACATTAGCTTACATTTGCTTGCGTACGGAGTAGATTCGTATATTTGATATGTCCATATGATTTGTATGCATCTTTACATATAGATTTGTTCTTTTTGAAAATTGCGCGAAATTGTATATGTATATGCATGTTTATATACATATATTAGTATACAACATATCTTATAAGGTATGTGGTAAATATTACCATACATTTTTTCCTTCATATATAATAAAAAAATTAATAATAATAACATTAAAACAACAGGTATTATTAACAAACTTGGTTTTATTTTAAATTCTTCAACTAAATCAAATTAATAATAATCAATAAGAAGGCATATGCAAATACAAATACGTGAATTTATTATTATCCATACATATGCGCATATACATACATATATACGCTCACTTTAAGATAGTAAAGGGCATTAGAAAGACGGCGAAGGACGAATTATTATTCGAACTAAAGCGGCAAGCTGATCCAGCTACTGAAAAGCTCAAGACAGCAATAGAATGTGTCCTTGGCGAAAGTGCACAGGTTCGCTCACTAACCCAAGAAACGGCCTTACAAATAAAGGATATTGATGAAGTGACGTCCAGAGAAGAAGTGTTAGAGGCGATAAAAAATAGCCTCCCGGACGGAAAAGTTACGCTATCAGTCATTCGAGCAATGCATACAGCATACGGTGGCACGCAGACATGCACCATCAGCCTACCACCGGCATCCGCCCAAAAGCTGATAAGCCTATCCAAAATACGTATTGGCTGGGTCTACTGCCGCATTAGGGAAAAGGCAGCTATAACAAGGTGCTACAAATGTCACGATTTTGGCCACCTGGCAAGGAACTGCAAGAGCGAAGATGACCGCACTACTCAGTGCTTCAGATGTGGAGGGCAAGACCATAAGGTTAAAAACTGCGTAAATACGCCGAGGTGTGCGCTATGTCTACAGCACGGCGAAAGTGAGACTAACCATGTGTCGGGAGGGCGAACATGC
This sequence comes from Anastrepha fraterculus, assembly GCA_037575425.1. NCBI lineage: Eukaryota > Metazoa > Arthropoda > Insecta > Diptera > Tephritidae > Anastrepha > Anastrepha fraterculus. The sequence continues at coordinate 94,793 of JAYXIM010029963.1, forward strand.
CCCGCATTCCAGAGAGCAGCCCAACAGAAGAAAGTATGAAGGTCTTGCAACTTAACCTCAACCACTGCGAAGCAGCGCAAAGCCTGCTTACCCAAACAGTATACGAACTGGGCATCGATGTTGCTATACTTAGCGAGCAATATAGAAACAGGCACGAGGCGTCATGGGCCAGCAACGTAAATGGCAAGTGTGCCATATGGAGCTGCGGGAGTAACCCAACCCATCTGGGGAAACCAGTTGCAACAACCGGCTATGTGCGTGCCAAAATAGATAATATACACATATACAGCTGTTACATACCACCCAGTACAGATTTGTGTACCTTTGCCAGTATCATGGACGAACTGGTTAATGACGCTAAGCAAAGAAGCGCGGCACTCATAGCAGGTGACTTCAATGCGTGGGCAGCAGAGTGGGGATGTAAGAGAACAAACCCGAAAGGCAGGGAGCTTTTAAATGCACTAGCAGCGCTTGATTTTGTTCTACTCAACAGTGGTACGGAGAACACATTTAGCAAAAATGGTACTGGTTCCATCATAGACCTTTCTTTCATAAGCAGGGGACTAAGTAGAGCTACAAGATGGTACCTCAGCGACTGCTACACACATAGCGATCATAAGGCAATAGTCATTGCCATCGAAAAAGCTCAAGTAGGCACGATACCCTACAAACGGCAAAATGGGTGGAAAGCGAAAAGCTTCGACGAGAAGCTCTTCGAGATAGCCTTCGACAACACCGAGGTAATATGCACGGTTGAAACTGCAGCGTCGGAGATAAGGTCAGCCATCACAAAAGCATGCGATACCGCTATGGTCCGACAAGGAAGACACCAAACACGTAAGCCAGCATACTGGTGGAACGACGAGATTGCGGAGTTGCGAGCACAATGCAATCGGGCCAGAAGGCTATGTCAGCGCTCACGGAATGCAACCAACACTGTAGAACTCAGGATCAACTACAAAAATAAGCGTAAAGCGCTTAAACTGGCCATTCGCGATAGCAAGCGCAATATGTTCAAAGAGCTATGTGACGACGTCAATAATAACCCATGGGGCTCAGCCTATAAAATAGTGCGGAACAAGATGAAACAGACGGTACAACCAACATGCCCAATTCTCTTGGACCAGATTGTACGAGAACTCTTCCCTCCGCAGCCTGACTTTGTGAGAAAGATAGATAGCGAACCAGCCACCAACATCCCGGCGGTAAATGTAGCCGAAGTGCTCAAACTAAGTAGCAAATTATCGTCTCGAAAAGCGCCTGGGCCAGATGGAATTCCAAACATTGCGTTGAAAAAAGCAGTGCTGCAAAACCCGTGCTTGTTTGCGAGAATTTTTAATGTGTACCTGCAAGAAGGCGTCTTTCCAAATATCTGGAAACTACAAAAATTGGTACTTGTACCAAAAAAACCAGGTGCTTGCGCTCCAAACGAATACCGTCCACTGTGTATGCTGGACTCCATTGGTAAGTTGTTTGAGCTTGTGATTAAAAACCGGCTGGAAATATATGTAGACGGACAGCTGTCAAGCTACCAGTTTGGCTTTAGGAGGAAGCGATCTACCACAGACGCGATAGAGGCCGTAAAAGTAATTGCGGAAAAGGCAATTGAAGGCAAGCGATGGTTAGGTGGTGCAAAAGAATATTGCCTAGTAATAACATTAGATGTCAAAAATGCGTTCAACAGTGCCAGATGGATAGACATACTACACGCCCTCCGCGCGATGCAAGTGCCTACCTATCTACAGCGTATCATATCCAGCTACCTGTCTGATAGGGTGTTACGTTACGGCAGCGACAGCGGAATTGTTGACTACCAGGGCACAGCTGGTGTGCCACAAGGATCCGTACTAGGGCCCCTCCTGTGGAACATTATGTACGACGGCATTTTGCGACTAAAGGTACACAAGAGAGCAACATTTGTTGGCTTCGCGGACGATATATCAATCGTTGTAACCGCGAAAACGCTCGCGGAAATTGTAAATATCGCGCAACAAGCTATAGGCGCGGCTCAAAGATGGCTAGGCGCGAATGGTTTAAAGCTAGCTACGCATAAAACAGAAGCCGTACTCATCAGCAGCCGAAAGAGAGTTGAAAAGGTAAAGATTAGAGTTGGGGACAGCACTATCGAGTCAAAGCCATACATAAAATACTTAGGCGTCTTGGTAGACCACCGAATTAGCTTCCGATACCACTTGGAATACGCTAGCAACAAAGCTGCGACTGCGACAGCAGCCCTGGCTAGAATAATGCCGAACATTGGAGGACCAAGGCAGCAGGCAAGACAGGTCCTGGCTGGAGTAGTGAGGTCTATCCTTTTATATGGCGCGACAGTTTGGCGCGATGCATTCCAACACGCTTCATACGTACGAAGTAGTAACTCCACGTACCGCTTGTGTGCTCTTAGAGTCTGCTCTGCCTTCAGGACAGTCTCAGAGGATGCGGCGCTCATCATAGCCGGTCTATGCCCACTCGACTTGATAGCGCAGGAGATGTATGAAATGAGACGTATGAGGAACAACCAAGCCCAATGCGATCAGCTGGCACTGAGAAAATCCATAAACCACCGCTGCGTGGACCAATGGCAGACGCGATGGGACAGTGCAAATAAAGGCAGGTGGACCCACCGTCTCATCCCCAACGTTGAAGCTTGGCTCCAGAGAAAGCACGGAGAAGTAGACTTCTATGTCTGCCAAATCCTAAGTGGCCATGGTTGCTTTAAAGCGTACCTTCACCGCTTTGGACACGAAGAAAGTCCATACTGTGAGCAGTGCACACCAGCAGTTGAGGAGGACGCAGAACATGTGCTTCTCACGTGTCCCCGCTTCAGAAGAGTAAGGGCTAAACTAGAAGGCAACCTTGGCAGCAGCATCACGCCCGAGAATTTAGTGCCACTGATGTTGATGAGCCAGGACAATTGGAGCAAAGTCCAAAACATGGCTGCTGAAATAATGCAGCAACTTCGAAATAGCGAGCAGGCAAGGAGGATGCGCGAACGTCAAATAAGAACGTGAAGCAGCACACCTATCCAGAGATGAAAACACAGGTAAACTGACGATACCATTATTAGAAACTAGCTTTTCTATGGTAACGAACAGGGACATGGGGGGAGGGGGCGTATAGATCCGACAGGGGTGGTTGTCTTCTGATATGACCTAACAGTGGTGGTAATAGGCAGATGCAGCTTGTGACATATTGCATCACAACAGTAACTGACGTTGAGTGCAACGCTCAAACCGCCTCCCGACGAATTACTTGACGGTAGTACCGGGGGGATCGCTACTTTGACGGTAGGAGGTTTAGTTCGGGTTAAAGTCCCACACTGACGGGGTAAGGCTTTCGATGCTTCCTCCTCATAAAAAAAAAAAAAAAAAAAAAAAAAAAAAACTTAAGTAGGAGAGTGCAAGATGTCGAACGTTGCCGTTCCTTTGCTTTGTTTGCTTTGTCGTTCGTTCCGCGCTTTCGCTTGCAGTTCATTTAAGGTAACGACCATGAGCAAGGTAACGACGAATAAGCAAGGTAACGACGAATGAGCAAGGTAACGACACATTTTTTCGTCTTAAATCGAATTATAAGACGTTATCACGTCAAAAAAGCAGAATGAAATTTATCTTGAAGTTACAAAAAAACCGGTTCCTTTCTTCTGATACAGATTGTAAATCTAAATGCTTTGTGGATAAGCCTGCTTCAGTTGAGGCATTGGAAGCCAACATTACTAAAGTTATTCACGAGGAACCGACTGAAGTCCTCCAGCAAGTCATTCAAAGTTGGTGTTTACAGATAGCTGAATTACACCGCAGTTGCGACCTACATTTTAAAGTGATTATCTTTAAGAAACAAATGCCATAAGTGGTTCTACACAAAAATAATAAATATTGTTCAATCAGTTTAAATTTTCGCTATTTTATTTCAATTTAGAATTGGATACCACTAAATTTATCACCCTTTACTAGGTATATGCATGCATAGACCTCTGTTAGATTAGATTAGATAAATAAATTAATTTATTTACAATTTTTTTGTGAACCAAATGTCGTTTATGCTTAGACACAAAAATTCAGTGAGCATGGCACGATAGCATTCGCCATTCACTTATCGACAGCTCATTCCTTATTTCGAAAGAATTAAGAACTGATGATGCGTCCAGGGCTTTATGAACTTGGCGCACAGACATTTTTTTCTTTTTAAAAGTAAATTTCCACAATTTGGGAGCGGTATTTTGGCGTTAAACGATTCATGATGACTTTTCAGCAAACCCAATTTGCCATTCTCAGCTGTCAAACCGTAGTTATCGGTACCGATAATTCTTATATGTATACTTGTTTGGCCTTTTCTCGAACTTGATTTTCAGAGATTTAATTCCATCTGTACTTCCTCAAAATCTTCTTTTAAGTCATTACTGTGGCAAATCAAAAAATTCAAATAAATGTCGTTTTCATTTTTATCACTCCAACAAATGGTTATATGTGTTTATTTCGACGTTTTAAGCCAAGGTGAAAAGAATAAGCATATTTCGGCATACCTTGCGATGATTTTCCTTTTTCTTTATTTTACTTAAAAAGAAAAAATACAAGCCGAGATACAATCGGATGTGAAAATAAATACACAGGCAGACAGATAATTTGCAAATTTCCAGCAAACACACTCAAGTAAAATTAAGCTCAAATACGCAAAAGTGCTCATGCACGTACTTGTATTTGTATATTCGTAAATGCATTTGTATATGTACTCAGTTGTTAAGTGAAAAGTTAACGAAAATTGCTAGTGAAAGCAGCTAACAGAAGAGAAAACAATCATTTTGAATATTGAAGAAAAACAGCTAACAAGCCACGTCAACCACACACACACGCGTACAAAAGCCAGTAAACAAAGAAAGTGAAAAGTGAAGTAGCAGCGATGTAACCATTTGTGGCAAGCGCAGAAAGAAAGCAAGAAAAATACATTTACGGCAGCAGAAAAAAGTACAAAGTGCGATAGAAGGCATACATACATAATGTACATTCAACTGTTCAAGTGTTTGTGCATTGTATACATACATATATACATGTATGTACTTGCAAGTGTACATAAGTATATGCTGATGTGCGTGCAAGTGATGCGTGTGTGCATTTGCCACCAGTCGCCACAAGATTTCAATTAAATAAAAAGTACTTTTGCTTTGATAAAACCGCATCCAGCTACAAAAGGGAAAGCAAACACATGTACATATATATACATGTAGAAAGCCATAAGCACACATATTAGATATCTATGTGTGTGCGTAGTATGTTTGTACATAAAGCGTTCGTTCATGCTTAGAAAGCTTTCTAGAGTTTCACATGACTAATTTTAGCATTGACTTGAGGGATTACACTTGGGGAACTTTTTCTCTTAAAAGTGCTTTTAGGTGGTACTAAGGATATATGTACATATGCGTATGTATTTCTTATTCCACGGGCAATACGTTGTAATCACAAACTCTTTTAAATTTGATTTAAGTAACTCACTTTAATTTTGAGTTTGGCACAAAATTTACTCCGAGTAAAATATCCCCTCCGCACACTCATCATACGTGTTTTTTTATTTGGGAGTAAGCTTTTATCACTTTAGGGTGAATACAGAGAGCTCTTCAGAGGGAAGGCCGGTAAGTTATGCCTAACGTTAAACTATCTGACGAAGCAGAAATGTCTAGTTATGAGCAACGTCAAGGCTGAACTATATGTCTTTTTTTATTAAACTATTTTCAACACTTCCATGCCCGTGGACAACACGAGCTATGCTTTGTTTACAACAATAAACTAATTTCGCAAGAAATTTGGTATTCTTGGTGAACTAACCCCTGAGGTCGCAATGCTACCATGGGACACGCTGCAACCGATGTTGAGTTTTGTCAAACTCTTCAAGACAGAGTTGAGCAACAAATATGAACTAAAACCAAGAAGCCCTCGTTTAGCCCAACCGGAACCTTCTCCACTTATATTCCGTCAAGGGAAGAGTGGACGGAGAGCTACACTTGGGGGCAGGGCCTGGTGAACTTGTTCACGGATGGATGAAGTTGGAAGGAAAGGTTGGCGGAGGAGTCTTTTGCGAGGAGCTCCCCATCAGACTCAAATTCAGGCTACCGGACCACTGCAGCGTGTTCCAGGCAGAGGTAGCCGCGTATTAACAGTGAAGAAAGTAAATATTTACTCCGACAGCCAAGCGTCAATAAGGGCCCTCGGGTCTATGACGGTGCATTCGGAATTGGTCAAGGAATGCTTGACCTCACCTTCGACTGCGTCCGAATTCTTTAACATCAGCCTCATCTGGGTTTCTGGCCACAGCGACATTGCTGGAAACTGTGAGGCAGATGACCTGGCCAGACAAGGGACATGCGAGGTGATTTCCCCGCGAAGGGAGAGAATCGGGATCCCCCTGACTACTTGCGGTCAGCTTCTGGAAAGATGGGCATCGCACCAACTCAGCGAGCGCTGGGCAAGTACACAAAAGTGTAAGGCCGCGAAATCCTTCTGGCCACGTGTGGACCGGAGGCGCTCGGGCGAGCTTCTGAGGCTGACAAAATATCAGCTCTCTAATCTAGTGGGTTCTCTCACAGGACACAATGCGCGAGGAATGCATGCTGTGAGACTTGGAATCACCTCGAGTCCTTTTTGCGCTGGATGTATGGAGGATGAGGTGGAATCATCTCAGCACCTTCTCCTTAGCTGCCCTGCTCTGGCGGGGCTAAGATCTAGGCATCTTGGCTCCTACTTTTTTGCCACGCCTGCTGATATAGCTGGTGCTGACATTAAAAATCTGATGAATTTCATCAGCAGCATTAAGCGGTCGACGCAAATATAGTCATCGTTCGTAATCCACACGCTCCTAACCATCCCAGCACCATCTCTCCCCGCCCTCTCCCTGTATCCCATCGGTCTTTCTCTCCCGCCTCACCCCTCCATAAAGGCATCACAAAGGATGAATCCTTCTTCGTCCAAGTGTGCCCAGTCCCTGGGCAACCATATCAACATAACCTAAAGCCAAGAAGATAAACGAAAATATGACTACATGGTACAATTATGGATTCGTCACCAAGGAAGGTGCAGGGGCAGGTGACCTCGGACCAAGGAAATGTCTCTCGAAAGAGCTTGGCAAAAATTCAAGTGGAATTCTATGCATTAGAAAGATGCGCTAAACTTAACCCTGAACGTAACTGCAAGAATGGAAACATAGCTATCCTCATTGATAGTCAAGGATGTGAAAACTTTCCAAGCTACATCAAATAAGATGCTAGAATGTCTTGATAAGATGAATCAGAGCAGTCAGTTACGGATCCACACTGATCTAAAAACATCACACTGCGCTAATCACCGGCCTTATCTTATTCTCATTAATTGACGCGATAACCGCTTACCCGATTTTGGCCGAGTTTAACAAAGCGCGTCAGCCGTCTCCACCTGATCTTTTCAACGAAGAGGAGGCTTTCCTCTTTCTCTGCTACTATTACATGGTACCGCATCGAACACTTTCAAAGCCGGCGCGCTTGTATCCATTCGGGCGACATGACCCAACCAATGTAGCCGCTGGATCTTTATTCGCTGTGCTATGTTGTAAAGCTCAAACAGCTCATTGCTCGTCTGCGATATTCGCCTTTGCCAAAGTGCAAAGGTCTAAAAATCTCTCGCAGTGTCTTTCAAGTGTCTTTCAGTGTCTCAAACACTCCAAGTGAAGTCTCATCGGATGACGTCATCGTCCAAGCTTCTGCGCCATACGGGACGGGCATGATGAGAGCCTTGTAGAGAGCTAGTTTTGTTCGTCGAGAGAGGATATTACCACTCGATTGCCTACTTAGTCCAAAGTAGCACTTGTTGGCAAGAGAGCTTCTCTGTAGGATTTCAAAACTGACATTGTTATCCGTGTTAACCTTATAAGTTCATTTAGTGTATTCATTGCACAAATGTACACAAAAAGGATTATATATAAAAAAAAAGTATACAAATATTAAAAAAATAGACGTACAAGCACAAAGAAAACTTTTTTTAATAAATTTAAAGTCAAAAAACTCGATTTAAACAGTTAAATTTTGGACATCATGTTGTCATATAACCGAATTCATCAGAAACTACCTAAATAATAATGAGTATTTAGAACGACCTGGACGGTAACGCTGTATACTCCGATAAATCGCTAAATACGTGCTGATCCAAGGCAGCGTTCAATAAAAACAAATCCTGACTACAAACACAATATTTCAAAAGCAACCAATGTGGCATTTTCTTATTTAAATAGAACAAAAACAATATTTTTGAAGGTTTTTAAAGCTTTAATTTGAAGTGCGATCACAGTGGCAGTGAAAGAGTTAAAATATAAAAAATATCTCACAAACATTTATTTTTTTTTTGTTTTCAAAATATATGTGTGTTGGTATTTGTACATTGTGAACAACTGATTTCCGCTAAAAAAAGTGTCTCCTACAGCTAAAAGTCATTGAAAATCTACACAGTTTTCCACTTTGAATCTGGTTAATTTCCCACCAATAGACCTGCCGGAAGCTCCACCCAAGAACGCAAAAATTCTATATCGCCTCTTTCATTCACATCTACCTCATCTGCGTAGTGTTTCTTTTCGATACCTGTATTTTGATGCACAACAACCTATAACGGTACTTCTTGCCACCTTCCGAAACCAAATTTCCTCTCTACCATGAAATGTGTTGATTGTAGCTGTAGTCTTTATCCTCGTACAAAGGCGCGAATATCTGCGTCTGACAGATTTTTAATTGAATACAACTTTGCGATTTTCTGAAAAAGGAGGTAATACGCAAACACTTTGATTACATATGTACGTATGTATGTATGTCAATGTATCAGTATTGGAAGATGAAAATGATGGCAACGAAAATAATGAGAAACCTTCGATTTTTATCCAAAATAATTTTAAGAGGAATATTCTATGTATTTGCATAAATGAAGAAACTCTGATGATGCAGAGAAAGCAAAAAAAAACAAATATAAAGTTTTTGGAAAAGTTTTGGTAGAGCTAAACTTCGTAGCCTAGGAAATATTCAAGATTTAAATCATTTGTGAGCTAACAGACTAGAAGATTTCAGAGTAAATTAACTGTGTGAAAGACACGCACTTAAAAAGACTAATTGCACTATTTCCTTATTCGAAGTAGTGCTAAAAGTTTTCATCTGTTGTCTTTTTCACAGCTGCGTCGAGTTCAAATTTTATTTTTCATAACGCGTATTTTACTTTAAGAGTTAAAGGAGATAACCTTTAGCGATAAAATATCTGTATTAGAAAAAACCCGCAGAGCGCGAGCGGAATATGTTTCAAAAAAGATCGGCAGCTAGAAAAGTTATAAATAAAAAGAAAAAAGGATCCCTCAAAAATAAAATTAAAGAAATAGAATTAAATGCAAAGTGTAACGCGGCTCAGTTTTATCGGAAAATTAAAAACCAAACGACAGTATTTCAGCCTAGAATAAATATTTGCTTATCTGAAAATGGTGATATATTACAAACTGGCCAAGAAATCTTAGAAAGATGGCTACTACATTTTGACAATCTTCTAAATAATAAGCATCAAGGAGAGCATTCACCTTGAGGACCTATAGCTACAGCTGAAAACATCATCCCTCCCTTAAAAAGCTTCGAAATGGAAAGGCAAGTGGCGAAGACTCTATACCGGCTGAACTCGTGAAAGAAGGTGGTGAGGAGTTACATAAGTGCATCCACCATTTAATAATAGACGTATGGGAAAAAGAATCTATACCATCTGATGGGCTAAGATGCATAATCTTCCCAGTACACTAAAAAGGTGATAAGAGAGTATGCGATAATTATCGTGGTATCTCACTGCTTAACACGGCCTACAAGCTCTTTACAAATGTTCTCTATGAACGAATCAACGGATATGCTAAAAGAATAATTGAAGACTACCAATGCGGATTTCGTAGAGGCAAGTCTACAATCGACCAATGTTTCGTTCTTAGCGAAATGTTTGAAAAACACTATGAATACGGGTTAGATGTTCAGTGCCTGTTTTGATTGATTTCAAACAAGCCTTCGACAGTGTTAAAAGAGATAGGATCCAGCATATATTGCTTATTCTTGGAGTACCTGCCAAACTAATAAGGCTCGTTAGCGCAACGCTCATAAATACTCAAGCAAAAGTGATCATTCAAGGGAAGCTCACAGAGTCGTTCCCTATTGAAACAGGTGTAAAACAAGGTGATGTCTTATCAACAGTCATATTCAATTTGATGCTGCACTTTGTCGTAAGGGAAGTCAACAAAGGTGGTACATTATGACTAAAACAATCCAAATATGTGATTATGCAGATGACATCGCTATTCTCTCAAGAAATAGGAATGACTTAAAAGAAATTTTCTTGAAAATTAACAAAATTGAGAACGATATTGGCCTTTTTGTAAACGAGGGCAAAACCAAATGTCTGTTGAAATCGAGGCGGCCTGCACAGATGCCAAATTTCCATGTGGGAGCCTATACTTTTGAAGCAGTGCAGCATTTTAAGTACTTAGGAGTTATGTTCGCATGTAGCGGTGATTCAACTCCCGCCGTCATGGATCGCATCAACGCCGCCAGCAAAGCGTATTACGCCCACCTTAACTTGTTCAAGTCCCGACTTTTGTCTAAAGCTACAAAATTCTCTATATACAGGACTCTTATTCGACCAATCCTAACATATGGTTGTGAGGTATGGCCATTGAAACAAACAATTTTAATGAGAACTTAGGCTATGGCTTACGGGCTCATTTACAGAATGATTTTATTAAAGATATCCGTACATATCCTTAAATCATCTGAATTCTTTTGGCGAATATTATCAGCTTTCGGCAAAATTCTTCCTAAAGAGTGGAAAGTGGTTCCTTAGGAACCGGATGCATTCGCATATGAAATGCCGAATGTACTCTGCCTCTTGCTCATCTTTTAAACTCCAACAAAAACGTTTTGCGTGTTTTCGAACATGGCGGACATATAGCAAATAATTCATTGCCACCTTAGTATTCTCATGAGGAGTCGTGCATGCGCTTTTGAGAGCCAGTAAATTTCCGTTCCTCGTATTTCGCCCTTCAAGTATTGCCGAAAGCGAACGTGGCACTCTATAATATATAAATTAGTACACCAACTGTTAGTAGCTGCGCCCGCCCTTTCTTCAATTTGCGAAGTCAGAAAAACCTGTGTGATTTTTCTTAGCCTATTTTTCCGTGAAATTCTCTGCTTACTAGTTTCTCAAAGAACACGCTGTGACATTGAAATTGCTATACCAATATTCGGTTTACCAGCTTAAAAAGGTCTCTGTTGAAAATATGCTGGAGTAGTTTGTAAGTTTGTAAGCTGTTCTTAAAGAGAATTATTGGGAAACAATACTGCAGTGGTTTGCCAGTTAGTTGCTGTGTATCAATGAGGGTCGACGCAAGAAGTTGACACACCCCTATCATATGTCCTAGAAAAATATCAGATTCACTCTAACTGGTCCAGACAATCATGGCCAATGGCAACGGAAATTGTGAATACAATCGTTAGACAAACAAATCGAAGCGTAAATGCAATTATTAACAAATAGAATGTGAAAACTTCCAGCCGAATTCGTTCCAGGAACCAAAATAAAAAGAAAAATGCGTGTATTTTGTGGGTTGCTCTACTTTTCGGTGTTTTTCGCTTAATCATTCAGAAAGTAAAGGCTTTCACTAGGCCGGGGAATAAGTTCGTAGCATTTTACTGAAGACTTGCATTTAAACAAAAAACAATAATTATATAATATTAATAAGTTAATCAATTATATATTCGCTGTTGCTGTTTACAACCTCTTTCCACCTTTCGACCAATCTGTTGATGCCGTTCCGCCAAGCATCGCCTGGTCTGGCGTCAAAGAAATGCTTGAGTCAGTTTTAAAGGTCCTCTTTGTTATCGATAGTAACATCCTTCATAAGGTTTGGCAGAGAGCGGAAAAGATGGTAATCGGTCCAGGTAAGGTCCGGAGAATACGGCGGATGCTCGGATGCTGAAGGGCCTCCCATTCGAGCTCTTGGAGCTTTGACGAATTGTGCAATCCAATTGTGCTAGTCCCCAGCGTTGTCGTGAAAGAGCATGGTTTAACTATGTCAATCAGGTTTTTTCAGTCGAATAGCCTGATTAACGCGGCGTAGCTGGGCAATGTAGAACTTCTTGTTGACCGTGGCTGTTTATTCGAGCATTTTCCAGTGCACCATACCCTTCCAGTCCCACCAAACACATACTGTAACCGCGGTTCCTCACTCATTTTCGAAAAAAAAATGGCCGCAGAAAACTAGGTTTTTGTAAGTTTTTGTAAATTGTTCAATTATATATTTCTAATTGGTCGACCCTTAGAACCTATTCAATCATCTCAGTGTTTATGTGTAATTTTTAGGGAAATCAAAAAGTCAAGATACGCCTTCATATTTGGCACAACTTCTCTTGCCTTTCCATCGAATTTTTCGTACAAACATACTTACATACATAACATACTCGTAGTTGACCATCCCCTCAGATAACCTCTACTCTGATGCATAAATTTAACTTTATGTTATTGTATTAGTGGGTATACAAGTATGTGTGCAAGCGCTTGTGCTGCATCGTTTATGACAACCTCAGCTGAGGCGGATAATTTTATGTCAAGTGATAATTAAAATATACATTAACAAATACTTTAAGCGCTTTATATGCATGTGTTTTTATGACACTTGACATGCGTTTACATTTTATTCTGCCGCAAAATCATAAACCTGCATGTCGGTGTATCGCTCTCACACGCACTTACAGACGTACTTGCATGTTAACACACAAGCATACTTGCACACATGTCATTTTATATATCAGATACTTGTTTCAAATTCAACGAAACACGCAACATTCACAGTCTCCATATCCACTGCTTTACTGCCTTATTTAAGACTTTTTATCGAGTATGCCTAGGTATATTTGTGCACAAAATATTACCCATAAAAGTACATTAATAAGTAGGCATAAACATACTTGTTGATTATGTTGTTGCTTAAATTACGCACGAGCATTACATTTAATTAGTCTTACAACAAATTACTGGAGCTTATTTGAGAAGGGTTCAATTTTATGGTTTAATACCAGCGCCTATCAGAGAATTAAGCATTTAGAAAGTAATGTCGCATCTGCTAAGAGCGAGACAATGACAGCAAAAGGTTCAACACTCGCCACTTCCGACTGTGACAGTGGCTTCATTAGAGTGGAATCCCATGTGCTTCCCATGCATTCCCCTTAGGCAATACCCAGTGTTGATGCCAATCACTGTACTAATGAAAAGCTGACCTAGATTGAAGAGGAATATGTTTCCTCGCTCCTTCTAGGCCAGGCTTCTCTAGTTACCTCAAAAATAAGTTGCGTGAGCCATGTAGTGTTGGCTTGCGTGATTTGAACCGATCTGATCAAGAGCTTACTTGAGGACAAAGAGATGCCCACATACTGATTTCTCCTTTCAAAGCCGTCCGCGATGCAATTTCCAGGAACATCTCTGTGTGCAGGAACCTAAGCAAAGTTCGTGATGCAACTCTTAGCCAGCTCATTTAGCTCTACATAGCTCTACATTTAATTGCTACTTCGGAGGAAGCATTATAGCACTATTTTTTTTACGGCAGCCTGATTATCAGAAAGATCTTGTGCTACACCGGATGACTCCCTGACCCCCAATACAGCCTCTTTTACAGCTATTAACTCAGTTTGAACAACACTGCCGTAACCAGGTTAGGCTTAAGTCCAGCTGCAACACATCTGACTGGGTGCCACTTCTTATTCTTGATTGGCACGATAGTTTCTTAAGCGAATGGTTGCCACTACCTACCTTACTATAATATTTAGTATTGAGCCGTCAGTGACCCTACCATACATCAACTCCTCATCATATGTGTATCTTTGAAAGTAAATTAATTAAAATTTTTCTTGGACACTTGAAATTTTGGTATTCATAATTCTAAGCGCTTAGGTTTTTCAGTGCCACGTGCACCATATAAATTTTAAGTTTTTATGCTCTAGCAGGTTTGGCTCGCAGAATCTCTGGCAGGCTAATTTTTCTTAAAAACCTTTCTTATTATCCAGATGGGATACATCACCCGAGTATAAACTAAACTAAACTTTGTGCAGGTATCAAACTGTAAGATTATCTAGACTTATGGTCATGCTAGTCTATTATTGCGCGACAAACTCAGTTAATCTCGGTGAGAACTGACTACATCGTCCTGACGGTAACATTTAATAGGAATTTTGCCACTCTCTTTCCATCTAAGGAAGAATGGAATAAGGGATTCTCTCTAAACAACTTCGACACTACAGCCTATACGGATGGAAGTAAAATGGGCTGCGGGGTTGGAGCTGGTATATGGTATATTCTCATAGACTTATAATTGAGAAATCTGTGCATCTCCCTAGTACCAGCAGTGTCATCCAGGCGGAAGTACTGGCAATTGGGGAAGCCTGTAGGCTACTAATCGCAGATTTCTCTTTTAAGGGTAATATCTATATTCTCTCGGATAGCCAAGCTGCAATCCAGGCGCTGGACGCGACTATAACAACCTCTAAAGTGGTGAAGCAAAGTAGGAATAGTCTCACCATCTTGAGTGAAAACCATAAAGTTACCTTAATCTGGGTCCCGGGACATCGGAACATTGAAGGTAACGAAAAAGCAGATGAACTGGCAAGAGGGGGATCTGCCATGAATAACGCTCTTGCAGAATCGGTATTCACACCATTAGGTGCAGTCAAGAGTACAATTTCCCAAAAATACCTCCGAATCGCGGACTGTAGGTGGAAAGTCCAGACGAAATGCAAAATTAGCAGAACGTTATGGCCCACCTACAACCTCAAGCAATCGTCGGCATTAATAAACATGAAACGACGGGACGCCTGGAGACTAACGGCAGTCATAACTAGCTTTTGGTCTATCGGAGAACAAGCAGCCAAAATTGGTATCCCTCGCAACATATACTGTCACAGTTGATGCTTTCCATTTCAATTCAACCGGGCTATTCGGGTCATGTTCTTCGATTTCGATGTAACTTAAATATGTTGCTCTCTGGTCAAAATAATGAGATACGTATTTTTTGTTCGCCCGAAAAAATTTTTTTCCAAGAGTTATCGGCAATTTTGTTTTTTGGCTCAAACTCGATTTTTTTTAATTATATAACAAGAATTTTTTTTTAAATGCCCATAGCTTAGTCAAAAATGAACCGATTTTAATAGTTCTGGGTTCAAAATGATCGTAATTACTTACACGAGCGACTTCATGTAGAAACAATTGCAAAAAAGTAGTTGAAAATGACCCGAATAGCCCGGTTGAATTAAAATGGAAAGCATCAGTTGCAAGCAACCGGAGAAAAAGGAGACAATCTTCCATTTCCTCTGTGAATGCCCTGCCCTATGGAAGGACAGAATGTTAACCTTAGGCCAACCGCTGTTCGAGAATCTCGAACAACTATCTGGCTTAGACGTTAACAACCTAATAAGGTTCCTTAACCGCTCAGACTGGATATAGTTATGCTGTAAATAACCGTTAAACAAGTTGGTAACGAGGATGTGGCAACAAAATGGCGCGGAAGCGCTAGTTGGATTCTGGAAGAATCACCACTTTAACCAATCAACCAGCACCCAAATAAACTGACCTTCATGTCACCTCCATGTGTCTTTTTAAGGTTGCAAAGAAAAACGCTGATCCAGCTCGTCAAAGAGCTACTTATAACATATTGAATTTATTTACTAGAAAGGATATTTCATAGGAGATATACCTCCAATACTAAAATCAAAGTCAATTTTAAAAGTAATCAAATATTTGTAAAATGCCTCCTATGAATTATAGGTACAGATAGAATACAAAATAATGTTTAATAGTAAAAAAGCTTTTGACAAGTTAAGACAATTTTTTTGGTCTTAACTTGTCAATAGCCCGCTGTACTGTCGTTATTTAATGCATTGTATACTAATAGATTATTATTATGGGGCTTTTTTGAGCCAAGGCCAACACCAAAAACCAGCAAAGCAGTGGGGTTTTCAGAAGTAATAATTCTTAGAGTTTCATTGCCTAACAGTATTTTACTTTCAGTTCAATAAATATTGATTTCAAATAAAAATAAAACACAATTCCTTTTGAGAAATTTCTGTTCAACTGAGTTTTGATTTGCTTCATATAAATTTTAAAATTTACGTCAAACTGAATTAATTTGAAAGATAATTCACATATCATTAAATATTTGATCAAAGAAACTTATCTCTACTCGTATTTAGACTTTATTAAATATCTCAATTCACCATAAATATTTGTCCGAGTGAATTTATTTGATATGGATGTAGTGATTTTTCGGTTGAATAAATTTTCTGCATTAACCCTTCTGTTACATTCAAAAAAACTTACACATGTGATATTCGGGTCACGAAATGACCTTACCTGGGTTTTGCTTGGATATCAGTATAAAAGTTTATAATTTTAATAGAAGTTTTTAAAATTCATTAGTTTTATTGATTATTAAGCTGTTATATATACATATTTAAATACATTAGATACATTTTTTTTAATTTGAATGCTCCAAACAATAGGTTTTTGAAACCGTAACCGTGAACGATAATGTGGACACACATGTTTTTTGCAAACCGTGCAGCTTTCGTACGTTTTGCGACGAATTGAGCTAGGGCAAACTGTACAGGTGGCTCGCTGACTAGGTTTTCTTTTTTTCGGAACAGTTCCTGCCGAAGTTCTTGGTTGCTCCGCTCTCATATTGCGTACAATATCTGCTGACGGTTGAGTTTTTGGTAGCGTTTTTCTGCATTCAATTTTCCCATCAACAAGGTCTAAGCCAAGATTTTCGAGGAAAAGTCTACGTTTATATGTTTTTGCAGCATTCCACGAAGGATTAATTTCTGTCCATAATTCAAAGGCATTCAACGCTGAGATATCTACGATGTTTCCAAAAATTGCAACAGGCCAACGATTAGTTTGTTTCTTGCATGTACATATATGTTTCTACAAGTTGATCAATAGTATCCACTCCAGATTTTGTAGAAATTGATGATTTCTGGCAACTTTTTCGGATGGTTTTCCATAACGCTTTTATCACTTAAAACAGTCACCATCTTATATTTTTTGGGTATGTATTGCACAAGAGTAACTGATCCATTAAAGAAAAGTCGACAGCTTAACACTGGTAGACTCCTTAACTCCACTTTATTACCACAAACCGGTAAAAAATGTTTATTACTCCTTACGGTGCCTACCAAAGTAATTATTTTCTTCAATAACTCCAGTGCCAAGTCCCGAGTAGTTAGAAAGTTGTCGGTTGTAATATTCCGCCCTTCATACCCACTAACGAGATCCAGCACAACGCGCTGGCCTTGGTTCCGTTCCGGTGGAGCGGAAGCTGACTCCTTCCTTAAATACACTTGGAAATTACCCATACTTTCATTCCATATTTGCTTGGTATACTTGGCATGTAAACTAAAAAGGGGCATCTGCCCCTAAAAGGAATTAAACGCTCGTCTACTGTAATATTTTCGTATGGAACAAAAAGTAGCGGTAAATTACAAATCGCGAATCGGAGCAAGTTTGTCGTTCATTCCTTGAGCCTTTCGATTGCCTCTGTTATCGAACCTCAAAACACGACTAATTTCAAGAAACCTGCCAAGTGACATTGTTGCACGGAATAATGGTCGGCCGTGCACTTCATCCCAGAGGCTTCGAATACTTTCCCCGTGTGAACGAAATACTCCTGTAAAAAAATACATTTATGTCTTCATTTTAGCCATAAATACGGAAAATTATATTGATTTAACTATCTGCTAAAATTAAAATACCCAAATATGCATCGAGTTCTATCTCATCTATTTGTTTATATCCAGCTCCAATTTTTTTTTTCGCCCTCTATATTGCTGAATTGTATTATAATTTGCTTTAGTTGGTACGTAAAGCATTGATCGAATGATTCCTTGATAGTACAATAGAAATACGATATACTGCATATGTAACTCCCTGTCTTCCGTGGATTATATTTTCTATTCTGGCCCTGCCACTATTGTGCTCAACTGGTTCCATTGACCACTCAATAGCTCTATCCTTGCAATAATACATAGGAACACTGCTTTCATTTTCCAATGCAGGTACTATATCTTCATCGTTATCAGAATCTAAATATTCGCCAGAAGATCCTTCTGATTCAAATTGTTCCACTAAATAATCTTCATCCCCATCTTCACTACACTCATCAAAATCCTCATCATTGTCAATAATATGCTCTATTTGGCTTTGAGTCAGACGATTTGGCCTCTAAACCAAATTTTCATAAATAAACACACCAATAATAATTAAATATTAAATATTATAATAAAAATACTTACAGAAGCTTGGAATCTTTCCATTTTTATAAGAATTTAACAAATACAAGCTTTTGCAGCAAAAACCTAATCACAAAAGAGGCGCGAAATATACACTTTATATGTAAAACAGCTGAGGGTCACCGAATGACCCGAAGGTGCGCGCACGTAAGTTTTGATGTTACCACCTGTTTATTAAATCAAAATCATTTTTTTTATGCTTTTTCTATTGGTTTTATGTCAATACACAAAGTCATAAAAGGAAATTGTGAAATGTTGTTAATATTAGCAGATATGATGAAATTCAACAAAAAAAGGTCATGAAATGACCGGAATGTAACAGAAGGGTTAAGTCAAATATTTTATTATATTTCTAAAAACACGATGCAATCAAAACCAACTGCCATCCTCCCTCAAGCAATATTTCACAATCTTAAATGTTTACACATCAAATCAAAAACAACTTCAACGCTGCATTCAAAACCAAATTTTATAGCCAAAGCAAGTTACGCAAATACTACAAAACTTTTTAGCGGAAGCACTTGCGTATATCTGCTAAATTTTGCTGCGCCTTGATGATAACAACACAGCAACAATGATATAAAACAACAAATTTCGCAACATTGCATGCCACATGCCACTTGCTAATAGGTATACTTGCAGCATGACATACGATTTCGGTACTTAAACGCTTAGGCAATGCGGATGCAGTTGTGTTGGGCACATCGCATGTTACATGCATCTTCCTTATGTTGTTATGTGCAAGTAGCTTGGTACACATATATCAACGTGCCACATACATATGTAAATAGATGAATGCACCAGCAGAACTGCTCGTAGTACAAATAAACACAAGTGGCATAGCTTGAAATCTGTGTTGCGAATACTAATTCGTAGGCTAAAGTGGCCACTTGGTGTAGGTAAAAGGACACTATAAAAGTGCTAATTTAATTTGAGAGAGCATGACAGGGCACGGCAGAAGTGGTAGTAATAAAAGTGGAGCTGTTTTGTGCATAAAATATTGCTCTTGCCTAAGAATTTCCATTTAAAGCGTAGCGTTGGTAACAATGCTTATGAGATTTACCTAAAAAAATTTCCCATTTAGATATTTTTTTGCTTGATGCCAGCAGAACTAGTACTTGAGGACCTCCTTTTCCGACTTTAAACAACCATTCACGCTCACACACATATATGCGTATGCACATATACATGTGTGTGCATGTTTTTACAGTATGTGAATAGCCGTAGGCACTCAGTCACTCAGTCAGTCAACCACCCAGTCATAGAATACATCTTACCTGCATATGCGCCTATATATGTATGTCAGTATGAATATTTACATACAAGCCCACATACGAGTATACAGGTGTAGGTGTAGGTTTGTGCATGATTTTATTCTTTTTTTTTTCTTCATCTTAAGCAGTTGTCCTCGTTTTCAAGGATTTCTGTATTGTTTCCCCTTTGCATATTCCACTTTTTTCTGTTTCTGCTAAAAAGTACACATGCAAGTAAAGAATATATGAGCGGCACTCACATACTAGGCACATATTTCTTGACGTAGACACATAAAAATAATAATAACACCTACAAGAATAGCAAAGTAGTAGATAAGCAGAAACCAGCGACTCAAAAGCTCATTGGCCGTAAGTGTAAACGTTTTTCAGCTCCAGCTCCAGCTCCAGTTTCAGCTCCTGCATTGACTCGAGTTGCAGTTCCAGTTTGAGCAATTTGAACAGCGCACTGTAGCTTTCATCATTTTGCATTTTCTGAATATCCTCATATTATTTTTGTCAGCAAAGGTGCATGCCTGAAAGCTGCAAGCAGACGAGTGTCACCCACGGCAAGTACATGTGGATATGTATTTATGTGTATAAATGTATGTGTTTGTGCATGGGCATGCTGAGCATCATAAACCGGCGTCACTTAAAATGCTTTTTCCCGCCTTGCGTTCAGAGTGCAGAAGTACACCAATAATGTTGACAGGTTCCTCTGAGTTGTTCTAATTTTTTTTAGTTGTCCAGCTGATTCCAGCTGTGGCCAATTGCTTTGTGTTGTTTGCTTCGTTTTTTATTATTACTTTTTTTGTTTTGCCTCATCCTGACCTCTTTTTCACCTGTCCGCTTGTCATGTACCCATTCAGACACTCAGCTATTCATTCGCTTATTCATTCGTTTATGCATTCATTTTGCAAAGGCACTCAATGTCTCTGTTGTATCTGTCTACCTGTCTGCCTTCACGGCTGTCTGTCTGCCAGTCAGTGGCTTATGTTGCGCATACATTTATACATAAATATATGTACATTTGTTTGATTAGATTTCTATTTGTCCAAACGCACTGCCGTATTACTCTGTCCAGGTTAGGCCACACACACCGGCCTAACCTGGACAGAGTAAGAAATAAAAAATATAAAAAAAATGTTATAAAAATGTGTGTGTTCAGGCTGTTGGCCTCTGTGGCACCTGTTTCGCTTTCACTCGTCGCCAAGTGTATATATGGCTGTTGTTATTTTATAGGTCGGTTAGCATGTGTACATGTCTGTCGTTCCATTTCCCCTGATCTAGCTGCTTACCTACTTTTAGACCTCCTACTTCGCGCCATCCCGTCAATCATTTCAACGAGGGAAGAAATGCTGCTTTTCATGAAGCAAATAGTCAATTCAAGAATTTCAATTTTGCCTTTTTTCATAAAAAATATTTCTTGGCTTGTTCTTTAAATATTAAATGAAAATATGAAGAATGATTAAACACTAAGGAATTTGGAGCAAATGTATTGAGTGCTTTTACCTGTATTATCTACACGCAATGCCGAGTTTTAAATTTTCATTTGCAAAGAAGTTTCATTCATTTATTAGAGCCTGCAACTTGTAATGTCAATGCCGTTAAAGCAAAAATATGATACAACTTTATTCGTGCAGCATTTTTATGGTATTTTCATTTCGATTTTGACCATCAATTTTTACATAAAATTCGTATGTAAATGGCTTTCGCATTAGACGGGCAATCGTTCCCGTGTGAAACTGTACAGCAAAGCTATTATAATTCCACACTGTAATAATTATTAAAATTGTCCCGTGAAATGCTCAATACATCCCACATGTCGCATTATACACACTATTTATTCTTTTATTTCTCTCAGCAGCTGCGAATAGTGAATAGCGATAAGGGAAGCGATTTTTATGAATTTCAGAAAGAATTTTACGCAATTTGTTTGTGAAAATATCACTTTCTAGTGTTTCAAATTGCTTGAATATTTTCTACGGCAGCGATTTTGCCTTTGCCTGTGCTTTACCTTTAAAAAAGAGAACGGCGTCAGCACCAGCACAGGCATTACTTTACAGAACGAGCAGGAGACTGCTTTTGTAGGCTGACTTTCAGCAAAACGAATAGCAGAAGCGACAGGACACTTCGGTAGAAAGAAAACACAGAATTAACAGAATTATAAGACGGCTGTTGCTTTTGCAGTAGCAATATTTGTTTTTGCTGAATTGCAAAAAGTAACATGTGCTGCCCAGCCAATTACAGCAAGTGCTGCATAGCGAGTAGCAGCAAGTGATTTTTTAGCAATAAAACCAAACGAATATTCCGCCTATTTACTTAGCCAATATAAAGAAAATTCGAAATCTCTATGCAAATCATATTTTATTTCATAGTTCTTATATACACTCTATTTTGACTACAACTGAAAGCACTAATAATTTAAGATTCTAAAAATTCACCTTTCTTTAGAAAAAATAGGTATTATTTAGAAATTACTTTAAAACAGGAAACATTGCGTGCTATATTAATAACTAAATTTAATTTAAGTAATTGTAAAACTTTATGACATACTTGATAAAAGTCCTGATCTTGCAAAAAAAGGTCGTAAAGGGTCAAACTTTATATGCAGCTGATCCTACGAAGCACTTTTGCATAATTAATTTTTTTATTGCCGGTATTCTACGAGTATTCTTGTTCTCTATTTGTGTAATCCTTCGCATCGATAATTTAAGGAAAATGCTTTATATTCTAAAATTCACACGCGACTTAGAAAATTTGACTTCAAAAACTGGCGGTGTTTAAGTAATACAAATTTGAGACAAATAAAATACGGTCAGTGAATATTTCCAGGGATTGTAGTAGTGTTGCATAATTTCTGTTAAAGTTATATTGTGGACGTTTGCTGTTGGCTGCACGATTTCGATTACACGTCCAAGCACCCGAATGTTTGTGGGATGATCACAAATGCCTTTCGACTTTCAAATCGGTATTAAGGCGAAGATTTCAAAATATTCCCGAGTTTTAAGATTTCACAAGAAATTTGATAGGAATGAGATGCAAGCATGCGATAAGCCGGCTCTAATTAGAGATGTTTGGAATCTTAGAGAAAGTAATATACAAAAAATGTTCAATCCCAGTGAGTGCACCTCTGTTGATGAACATTTGGTTGCATATCACGGGCGTTGCTCATTCAAGCAATATAGGTATATCATCAAAACCAGGAAAATATGTTATTAAAATATGAGCATTGCGCAACAACCCAGATGGAAATTGTAAACATGAAAAAAGTAGAAGCGTCGCGTTGTACACAATCTAGGAAAAGATACACAAGGCAGCAACGTCACATGTGACAATTATTTGCATCTCACGATTTGGGGATTGAGTTATTCAAAGTCGAATAACCCTAGTTGGCAAATTCCAAAAGAACAAAACATTATTGTCTGTAGAAATTACTAAGAAACCGGAGAATTACGTACACTTCCCTTTTGATAAATACAACAAAACTACAATCGTTGGGTATGTGCTTAAAAAGAGCCAGAGTGGTATACTTACTCATTAACCCTTCAGAATAAAATTGAAACCAATATCAACACAAAATTGACCGAAATCATTGATTTTTACGGCAAAATAAAGCCATGGGTTGATAATCCAGATCAATTTAATAAATTTATTAAATAAATAAATAAATTTAATAAATGGAATAAAAGTAAACAAATTTCAGGTGGTGTATTCTTAAAACATCTTGGAAATGAACTAGTTTTTTCGAAAATATCGTGCAGAGCTACACTCCTTCGTACCATTTCAATCAAATTTATTGCGAGGAACTACCGAAATTTCGCAGAAACTGCTGAAACAACTCCATAACCTACAAATTTAATACATGGAAGTTGCTTCATTTGACCAAATCTATCCACCAGCGCAGAATGTAACTATAAATGTGTTAGGTGCAAAAAATTCATTTGTAAAGTTCATTCTAAGACAACGATCAGACGCTTTAATTCTTTGAAACAAGCGTAGAAATTCTATAATTTTTACTTTCATAAACGCAAGACTGAGTCTTGTCGAGACCTTATGCTCCCAAGAGGAGTGAACAAGGAACAAAAAAAAATCTGAGCATACGTTTTTTTTTTGTTGACGTGATAACGTCTTATAATTCGATTTAGCCGGCTGCACGCACGAAAAAATGTGTCGTTACCTTGCTCATTAGTGTTACCTTGCTCATTTGTCGTTACCTTGCTCATTTGTCGTTACCTTGCTCATTGCCGTTACCTTGAATGAACTGCAAAGCAAACGAACGGCAACGTTCGACATCTTGCTCTCTCCTACTTAAGTGAGGAGTACGCAAGCAAATGTAAGCTAATGTGCTTGAACTGCAAGCGAGAGCGCGGAACGAACGACAAAGAGCACAATCGGCCCCCGCGTTCGGCAACGTTCGACATCTGGCTCTGTCCTACTAGAGTAAGCATTTATATGTATGTATATGCGCATTTGTATATAAATTCACATACTTCTTCCTGTGTGCATGGTAATGAACTATTTCTCTGTTGGGAATAGGACGATGATAGAAAAAGTAGGAAATGAAAGGGAGTGTTTCGAGTGTAAAGTGTCTTGAAAAAGGCAAATCGATGATGTTGCCTCTTAATGTTGTTGACTTATTAACGTCTGATGCACAATCGAAATTGAAGATATCTTTCATGAATTTGATAAATGTTTCGTCATTTTTCACGTTTGTGTAAATGTAACTTGACCTATTCCATTGCAATTCCATTTACCTCCTCCTCTATATCCATACAAAAATCTTTCAAACAAATAAAATTAAAATGTGGTTTTGAAAATTGCAACCATTCCATCAGTATTTTCTTATGACGTTGTCACGTTGAACTATCGTCAGTAAACCGACTTTATAGGCAACTTCTTTTTTGTACCAACTTTGGAGCATCAGCGTTAAATTTTCATTAGTTTGTTATCAACCGCTGATGTAGGAGCAGAGTAGAGGAAACAAATATAAATATAAATATGAAATAAAATATAAATATTCGAAATGAATGGTTCAGAATTAACCACCCCATCGGAAGATTTACAAATTTGATTAAAGATTTACATCACTCTAAATCAATTTTGTTTATTTAGCAAAAAAGTTAAATGTAGGCAAAAGTAAAATGTAAGCAATCCCGAAATCAAAACACACTCTGAAGAAACCCAGTCAGAGAAACCATTTCCTTGAAAATTATTTTTTCTTATCTAATATATGTATGCATGCATTTTTATCCTGAATATGACCGTAATAGGACCACAGCGCCTCTTTGGGCAAACGACTAGGGCCATTTATGTGATGCAATAAACACGAAAAAAATCATCAGAATCCAAGAATGATGGAATATTCTCTACATTGTGACTATACTCATTCGGCTATGTAAATGGAGAAGAAATGCGAAAATTAAGTTTAGAAAATCTTCGTATCCATTCAAGCCATCTGAACGAAACTAAAGCCAGATTTCCTTGAAAAATTACGAGAAAACAGAGAGCGAACTGCACAAGTGAATAAGATAGGTATTTTGCATCACCCTTGGTTATAACTGGACGCAGTAGTTGGCATTTCCTTACATTAGTGACATCAACTGCTCAACAATGACAATTTTTGCTTCCCCTCTTAATTCGATGCTCAACAAATAAAAGCACTCTCCCCAACACTCAGCGCATTTAACAAGGAATCAGTACCAACTCCGATCAGAAAATTAGCCTAGAAATTCGAAGGATAATCCCTATCGACGAAGTGAACTGGGTAGATAAATGACTCATATTTTGTTCTGTGAATAACTATAGGATTCCTTATTCCTATTAACAGTCAAGTCAAACTCAAAGCCCTTTCCCCATGGGGTGTAAAATTCTTATTGATCATTGAGCATGTAGAGACTCTAAATACTTCCATTGTAATAATAACAGAACAGAATTTGCCCACGGTAACAGCTTGTCGTAAGAGCCAACTAAAATTCACACCTGAGCCTATTAATTCTGAGCATTAACTCAATGCAAACATACCGAGTAAAACAGGTACAGAAATGCTTTCATGATGATGGGAACACTATAGTCATTGTACTAAAATGTATTGAAAAAGTTGGCCTCAGTGAAATACTATATTCTGAACCCATGAAGGACACATAGAGCCTATAGATATCGTGAGAAATAAAAACAAAAGATTTTGTGCTTTAGAGCTTTTGGGTTTCAATGCAGTCATGCACATGGTGAAAAGATTTTTAGAGGCCTTCTATGTAGCAGATCCTTATTCGGATCTCAGCGAATTTGAGACAATTTGCTGATGGGCTGACGTCACTTAGAGAGGGTGTGTTTACAAAAAAACTTAGATTGTATTGGTGGTATATGAAAAGAAATCAACCAAGAGAGATAAGAGAAAGCCTCCGTTGAATAATAGCCCCATCACAATGGTTCCGTTCTGTTCGTTGCTGGAAAGAATGTGACTGGCAGCAAAATAGATTATGTGTAATTGAGTCGGCCGCCGTAGCCGAATGGGTTGGTGCGTGATTACCATTCGGAATTCACAGAGAGAACGTTGGTTCGAATCTCGGTGAAACGCCAAAATTAAGAAAAACATTTTTCTAATAGCGGTCGCCCCTCGGCAGGCAATGGCAAACCTCCGAGAGTATTTCTGCCATGAAAAAGCTCCTCAAAAAAATATCTGCCGTTCGGAGTCGGCTTGAAACTGTAGGTCCCCCATTTGTTGAACAACATCAAGACGCACACCAAAAATAGGAGGAGGAGCTCGGCCAAACACCCAAAAAGGGTGTACCCGCCAATTATATATATATTATACATGAATGGTAGTTCAAGTCTAAAATAACTTTGCATTTTACCTATTTATAATTTTTAGCTTACACTTTAAATTTGTGCAATGAAAATTCTAGATATCTTACCGTACATTTGTCGTAAATAACTAAATAAATTATTAGAAAAACTATTAAATAAAACTTTTCATACCATATCGACTGCAATATTAAATGTGTTTTACCATTGCTTTCACCATTAACTGGATTCAGCTGGAGTATTGTTGTGTAGCCCTTTTTTGCAAAAGTAACATTGTTAAAAGCCACTTAAAGAGAAATATCAAAATGTCATGGCAGCATCTACAGAATTTATAGGTAGAGCTCACGTGACATAACCCAACCCCTTACAGAGATTTGAATTTTCTCTAAAAAAACAACAATATAATACATATTGATTCCAGAGTTTTGTGGCATGTTTTTGGCACACATTGTCTCTTCATTCTCTGCCACAGCGTCAGCATCTTTATGATTGATGTCATAGCCTGAAGTAAAAAAGTCATAACAAACAAAACTTATTTGAGTAGTTGCTGAGTGCACAGAGAACTTCTTCTGTGAGTAAAAGTATTGCTTTTAGTATTTTCTACTTTACTCTGCAAAGGTAAATAATCCACTAATCTAAATAAGCTTGGTGAAATAGAATAAGACCTCTGGTACATTTTTCAAAATATTTCACCTTTATTCGAATAAATTTCTTATTCCACAATGCATTACTTTCGTAAAATGATAAAGTCGAAAGCAGAGGATAAAAGTGCCTAAAAAATTCAGAAAATTGAAATCCCAAAGCCAAAATACATAGGAAGGACACAATGCGTAAACTAGCAGAACAGGAAAAAAATTCAACAGCAATAAAACTGAAATCAAGTCGAGTGTCTACGTAGGAAAATTTTAGCTACATTTTGAGCTAAGTTGCTTTTTTACAAATACAAGTATGTACATGACAAATTTGCATATGAGAACTGGGGCAGTGGTTACTACATTTTCACTATTGAATAATTTTGTGTCAAGTGCTGCTAGTATTTTGGATATTGCCGTAACTTTCTCTGAAAATTGTTTTATTTATAGTTTGGAGTATGTTATAATAAGAAATAAGTTGGAATTATTTTCAAAAATTTCATAATTTTGAGGTCTATTTCAAGTTAAAAATTTTGGCATAGAATTTTTTAATTTATTCGTTTTTTCAAAAAAATTCATAGTTTTGACATTTATTCAATATTGAAAATTTTGATATAGAATTTTTTTAAGTGACATATTTCGGTACTTTTTAACATTTATATAGCTTTTTAATCATTTTTGTTTTGTTTTTGAAAACAAATTTTAGTTTTTTGCTTAAAACTGTTTGGAAAACATTTTTTTTTTTTTTTTTGTAATATCTGAAAAACTTTCCTTCATATTAATTTCTTATTTTATTAATAGCTGTTTGCTGTATAGCTGAATAACTATGATCAGTAATCTCTTAAAGTTTAATAGTGGGAGTCCCATATTTTTGCGATTTATTTTCATTATTAGTATTGTGGGGTAAAAACCCTAACTCTAAACTCTAAAAAATGCAGAAAGCTGGCAAGGACTAGAACGGCGATGCAAGAAGATTGTGTGAAGAAACGATGAAAAGAGTTAAGGCGAAGACGGCGGCAAAGGCGATTGAAATTTTTAAACAGACGTTATAAGAACTTACGTAAAAATATTGAATTAAATTTTTATTTAATTTAATGTGATATTAATACACGAATAAATAAATGCCATAATATTTATGTCACGGTTTTGCTTACAACTTCTAAGTACTTTACTGCTTCCTCTTTCTTGCTCTAGTTTTGCCAGTTAGTGGAAAACCAGTGAAATCTTAACACATAAACAATTTTAAAACCATCGGGGAAAGGTTATACGAGAGAACTGGAATGATTTAAATGTAATATTCCCTGACGTGAGCTCATGTAACAACATTCACCACCAGGCTAGAGGCTTTTGTTAATCCCAATAATGGTCGAGAACAGGCGTTCTAAGTATTTATGATACTTTGGCGTGTTGTTAGCTATGGCATAAGCATAAGCGATGAGCGATGCCCAGGCCCACTGAAAAGTTCTTAGTGACCCATTTTAAGGTGGACTGTATCTGTTTGTCTTCACAAATGAAAGTTTTACTTTTAGAATAAATTATATTGAATAGACTCAGACTGATATGGCTTTAGTTTCGTACACATAACATCGCATCTTCTCTGCTCCAATGCTTCAGCCGAGAAGTAGTCTTTTCTGCAATTGCTTAAACTATTGTCTGAGACTGACCTGATCTCGCAACCAGGCAGACTTAGCGCTTAGATTTATGTTCAAATTCGCTCCAGAAAATGTCTAGCTCCTTTTATAACTATGAATGACTGGCTAGAATTTAAGCACTTCCTTATCCACCATTGCCTGGCGCTGGTATACTAAGTAGTGATTCTTTTCGAATTAGTTTAGAGAATTACCGAACATGAATTGCTTAGGTCGAATTCTTGTATTATTCTTTCTTTTCTTCCAAATCTTACCCTTCACAAATAATGTAATTTTATATTAATTTAATAAAGCTCTATGAAGCTCAAATTGTATCAATTTTAAATTTATGTATGCGTTATGTTGTACTATTAGTATCTAACACTGAAATATAATCTGTGGTTGTTGTGTTGGACTAGAAAATGGAGTTGATATTGAGATATTGGCTGCTTATCTTCTAAATGGCACGAATTTAGTGAAAGTCTTCTAATGTTCGTTGAAATCAAATTTCGACGGCCAGTAGTTCGCACTGCTAGCACTTAGTTTTTGTTCACTGACTTTATAGCTTCTGGCAATAACAAATTGTACAATTCTTCAAAACTTGCCCCTTGACTGCTTGCTGAAGGAACTAGTAACGGCACTAGTAGTGGTTCTAAACTCATTATGAGCGCACTAGACGAAAGAGATGAATTTCCCTGCAGAGAAGGCATGTAAAGCCTTATAAATATACCTTTGAATGTGTTTATTTGTGTGAGTTCGCCTTTGTGCTATGCTACGCCAACAATTGCAATTATTTATGTACAATGGAGTAAAGGCAAGTGCTGAGCGAATGAATTGAGTTGGAAGAAAGATACGTAGCAAGGAAAGGCGGAAGGAACTATTGCATTGTACTTGTAGTAATGAAATTTTAAAGCATTCCATGCATACTTCTATGTTCATAGTATCGCTTCGTATGAGGATAAGCAGGCTGACAAGCAGGTGCAGTGTAGCATAAGCAAACAACACCAACAATACTAAAATTGGTGTATAAGTAAGATAGAGCATAGGAACTGTTGCAATCATTTCTATGGAAATGAAGAGGCATAAAGTATAAGCAATAACCAGGCAGCGGATTGTTGAGGAAGAAATTGCGCATACTCAGAATGCAGCTGAAGAGTAAATGGTGAGGTATAAAGTGTGTGCATCAAAGACAGCGTGAAGCGTGCAACTTGTTTGGGTGCTTGAGGTGCTACACATTCAGTTTTGCAATATTATTTACATGTGCAATATTATTTTCGTATTTTTTCGGCAATGTTTTGTCTTATTTTTGTCATCTTTCTCTTGCTCCCTAACCTGCCATTCACCAACAATCCACCTATATACTGTCCTGTGTACAATGAAAAAAAGTAAAATAAAAAGTAGAACATGCGCTTTCACTGCTCATATATGCAGGATATGCATGCATAATAAAATATTCGTACGATGCAACGATAACGGCTCTTACATTCGCGATTTATCTTTCTTGCGTGCGCTAGGCTATAGCGGCTGCCAGAATAAAACGCTCGTGCACCAGCCAAGTTGACGGCAGTCGTAGCTAAAGCAGCTTGAAGCCTGCAGCTGGTCTGCTGCTTCTCAACAAATGCCTTCGAATTTACTCACAAATACAACATACATGTTTTGCTTATTTATTGGAGCACTTGCAACTACCTGAGTTAGTGGGTGTGCGTGAATGTGTCCTGCTGCCTTCTAAGCTTCGTTGTCTGCGTTGTTTTTTTTTCTCGCTTGGCTTTTTCCGTTTGCTACTTGGCATTTTATTTAAATGATATTTTATTTAATTTCTGTATGTGTTACACACTGATATCGGTTAAAGTAGTAGATACCTGTGACACATATACCCATTTTAAATACTTTATAACCATAGCTGTCACCCGCACATACTCAACTCTGTGGCTTTTCACTTTCCCAGCTAGCCTGCCAAGTGCCTCTGAATACGAATGCTTCACTCGCTCATTCTTTAGTGGCTTCCTTCGGCAGCATTGTGCTTTTCCTTTTCGGGCTGGCAATTCTTCGTTTTATAATATGGTCTTGTGTGCAGTGAAACATGGAAAAGTACAAAAGTACAATAAAGAAATGGAAAAGTTGGTAGGCAAAGCGGTTAAAGGAAGCTCAAATGCTATTGTCGTTGTCGTCATTCTGGTTCGGTGATTACAGCGTTCAATCTCCAGCGCTGCCATCTTTTGATTGTGTACGAGTAAGTTGGTAAGAGGCAAATTTTTATTCTTCGCATGTACAGCTGAAATAGTATTTATGTAATTTAATAGGTAGTATGCGTACGAGAAATTCGCTTTTCGCTTTTCCTCAAAGGTACAGTGAATCATTGATAACTGATTTATGATACATTGTTATCGCTCTGGATGTCTTACATTATAATTTTAAAGCTTGCAATTGAAACTTAAAACTAAAAATTTGTTTCTATAATGTTAGTAAATCTAAAAAGTTGATGAAAGTAGTTTCGAAACAAAACAAACCTTGGTTGTCTTCTTACGATTTTCGGCATAACTTCGTCATATAAAAAAAAAATAAATAGTGTGTTCCCATCGAAAGGAAAACATTGATATATCACACTTTCAGATCCGATTATAAAATAACTGCTGAAGTTATTAGGAAAAGTGGAAAAAGCATAGAAAGTTGACAGTTTTTGTACATTTCGACATGGTGTAAGGCATGTAAAGCGTTTTTCAGTAAGAGCGCTTGAACTTTTTTTTTTGAATAAAACACAAACGCTTTGACTTTTTTAACTAATTTTTTTTATTATCGAGTTTGAACATATACATTTAAATATGAAATTCGATTTCTTTTGCATGACCACCGCGTGCACGTTTTACGAAGTCCAATCGTTGAACCCAATTTTCGACCACTCTTTTGCATAAATCGGCCGAAATTCCAACAATTTCGCGTTCAATATTGGCTCTGAGTTCACAAATCGTCGCCGGCTTGTTACTGTAAACCAATGACTTCACATAACCCCAAAGAAAATAGTATAGAGGCGTCAAATCACACGAGCGCGGCGGCCATTCGACCGGTCCATTTCTGGAAATAATGCGCTCATCGAACTTACTCTTCAACAAATCAATTGTAGCGTGTGCTGTGTGGCTTGCGGCCCGGTCCTGTTGAAACCATATGTCGTCTAAGTCCATACCATTCAATTGCGGCCAAAAATATTCGTTTATCATGTCGCGATATCGATTTCCATTCACAGTAACGTGGCGATCGTTCTCGTCAACGAAAAAATATGGGCCAATTACGCCGCCGGCATGTAAACCGCACCAAACAGTGATTTTTTCGGGATGCAACGGTGCCTCATGAATCACGTGTGGATTGCTTTCTGCCCAGTAACGCATGTTTTGCTTGTTGACAAAGCCATTGAGCCAAAAGTGAGCTTCATCACTGAAGACGATTTTTCGACTTTGAACTTTCTTAACAGAACACGCATTTTTATAATAAAATTCAATGATTTGCAAGCGTTGCTCAAGTGTGTAGCGTTCCATGATGAAATGTATACTAATGAAGTTTACAAATGACAAGCGAAAAATAAAAAAAATTGCGTCATTCGCCCTCCTTATCGGAAAAAAGTTGAAGCGCACCTATTGAAAAACGCCTTATATCTTCTTCTTTATATATAAAAATGAATGTTTGTCTGTATGTCATCAATGAACTCAAAAACTACAGGACCGATTATTATAAAAATTGGTATATATATGTTTTCTTCAACGGAGAAGATTTGTATAATATGTTCATTGATGCCACTCGCCATCAGGTGGCGCTGTAGAGTAACAACTTTTGCCCCCTTCAACCGATTGTCATGAAAATCACTATGACCATGTATTTTTACATAGAGGAAACGAATATTGCATGTTCATAGATGTAACTTTTGATTGAAGACATATGTTTGACAACCGCTAACAGGCACTGGTGCAACTGGGAATGCCTGCTTCAAACCGACCTGCAAACAACCTTTTCCATCGTGATTTGCAACGAGAAACATTCTATGATTCTGACGAGCTGGGGACATTCGTTAGAACAAATCTTCCGCAGTTGATTCCAGAACAACGCATTGCGTTTGACA
>JAYXIM010029970.1:0-20973 GCA_037575425.1 Anastrepha fraterculus
TAATAGCTAATTAAGTGCAATTTTGGTTAATTCCGTAGAAAATATTGCAAATGCCACAGAAATAATCAAAGTTGACCGACATATTAATAGTGGTCCCAGAAGCTAAAGATCGACCATAAATCAACTTTAAGTCATTTATGTAAAAATAGGGATTTTTTCCCCCCAAACAGATATTTGGCTCTTTTATGGGTATCTTTGTTGAGTATTTGGCCGAACTCCTCCTCTTATTTATGGGTTGTGTCGCTTTTTTTCGCACTGTCTGAAATGCTAACCTTTTCCATGTGCGTTTCCCATAGAAAGTGGTCCGTCATCTATCCAACCAACTGCCTACAGTCCCTTCTGCTTAGTGACAGGAAAAACTGCGACTGTTGGTCGGACATGACAGGTAACATCAGTTTTCTCCATCTGCTGCCGCTCTCAGCCTGCCAAGCTCACGTGTGGGTTAGAGTAACCCGTTTGCTAACCGTGGCTTTGATGGCTGCAGAAGGGACCCATTCTGGCTAAAGAGTGAGAGATCTCGTTCCCCGCGATACCCACGTGTCCTGGGACCCATGCTAACATCAGGATATTATGCATGCTGACATAGTTTAGTCTGGATTAACAGTATTCAACTACCCTTGAAGTGGTTGAAGGGATGTCTAAGGTCATGAGCGCAGCTTTGCTGTCACTGCAGACACATACAGATCTGTATCTCCATCTGTTTCCCCCAACAAAGTTCATTGCTTCTTGAACAGCATACACCTCCACTTGAAACACAGATGCGTGCATTTCTAAAGCGAAGTGTAATTTTGTCCACCGGATCCGTGCTCGGTCCTGAAGGAATGCGAGAACAGTGTTTACCGGGGCTCATTTTCAGAGTTTGACCACAGTTGAGCCTCTGACAGCACTACACAGTATCACTTGTCAAGGACGATTCTGTATGGCTTGGAGTTGCAGGGCATGGCGAGGATCGTTGTCCATGTATACTCTGTTGTCCAATGCCGGGCAGGGGCCGTACCAATTCCCATTATGTTTCAGCCTGCAGATGGCCTTCACGGCCTCTCCTTGGATGAAAACATCAAGTGATGGTCGACTAACCAGAGCATCCAATGCCGGGCCTGAAGTAGTCGGAGTCTTGATAAGGTTATTTTGGCTCTCAAAAGAGACAGTCTACTCGAGGGTTACCCCAAGATATATCATTTCTTTGGATAGCTGGATTGTGACTACTTTTAGTTTAGGCAGATTGAGTCCATCAAGCTTCCTCCTTCTGGTAAAGAGGATAATACCAGTTTTCCTAGGCTTTGCCGATAGCCCATTCGCACAGCGCAAAGTGTGAATCATATTCAGAGTTTTCTACACTTTCCTACAGATGTTAAGTGAAGGGCCTGTTACCAAACAGGCATATGCTTGTGCGTAGACTTCCGAATCATTTAAGGTGGTGAGCAGTGGATTGATCACCATGAACCACAGCAATGCAGACAGCACACCGCCTTGGGGACAGCCCCTATTAACCCCGGATGACACCAGCAGATCTTCCTCTGCTCGCACTGTGACGATTCTTTGGGCTAGCATCGAACGAATCCAATTCACTAGCACCCGGTCTACGCCGTGCCTACTAGCAGAGCTGAACATATTGTCAAAAGTGGCATTATCAAACGCCCCCTCTATGTGTAAAAAGATGCCCATAGCGTAGTCCCTCCTGTCGATGGCCAGCTCTACCCTAGCAACAAGGTTTTGCAGTGCCATCTCGTAGGATTTTCCACTTTGATAGGCATGCTGAAATGGAGACAGAGGGTGAGTCTTTAGCGACTTCTGATGTATGAGCAATTCCCCCAGTCGTTCGAGACTTTTCAGCATGAAAGAGGTCATGCTGATGGGTATAAAACTTTTGGTGCTGGTGTAGTCATCGCTTCCAACCTTTGCGATGAAGGCGACCCTCATTATTGCTTACTTGGTTGTTAAATTTTACTTAAAGGGATAAACTTCTTTGTGGAAGAAAAAGTGTTCGAGATGGTTACCCTTTTTATGAGGAAAGCTTCAAAACTTAATTTGTTGCAAACAATGCACCAATTTTTCGGGCACTTCGAGAATTTAAAATTTTTTAATTTTCATTTTGTTATTTATCTAAAGGGTGGTTAAGTTTTAAGGACTGGTGTTGATTTTGAATAAAATACAATTTTTTTAGGAAATTATTATCATTTCTCTTTATTATGGTAATATTGGTATGGCTCAATTATGTATAAAAAAAAATATTGGTCAAATAGCCGCCGCGACGTCGGCGGCACACCTCCATCCGATGGTCTAAATTTTAGATGACGCTGAAGCATAATTGAGGTTCTATGCCGTTAAAGTGCCGAATTATCTCATCCTTTATTTCTTGAATTGTTGCTGGCTTATCGACGTACACCTTTTCTTTCAAAGAAAGAAGTCCAACGGCGTCGTTGACGTTTAGGTGTGGTTCACATTCAACATCGGCCCTTGAAATTTAACCACCCTTTATATCTTTTTAGTCTGTAAGGTACCTTTTACTGTAGAATTAAATAAATAAACAAATACATAAATAAATAAATAATAGCAGTGGAGCCGGAATGCCGGATCTACCGTCGTTATGACAGACTCAAATTTACTTCGCTACGGCCGGCGCATCTTCACCAGTCTCAGAACCTATTTTAGTAGTTTTGAAACCCCCTTCAAAAAATTTAGTATTCTGAAAAATCAAAGTCTGTCGTTTTATTTATAATATATTGAATTAATATATGTAGATCTGAGTGACTGAACTGTGCATACAACAAAATTTTAACATACACGAGCTGCATATCGAACAACTCTAACCACTCTCCGCCTTCGCGTGTTCATGGATGCGGCAACGCTCAAACATTGGCACATTCGAGTATGCAAATGGATTTGTTTGCTCTATCATTATGAAAATTTCGAGTGTAAAACGTCAGTCGCTTAATTATAACGTATATGCATTTCATCGTCGATCTTCTGCCGAAACAATTTACAATAGCAGACGCAACATTTATAAGTGCAAGAAGCAATTCAGTGTTGAAGTCACAATAGTGTCAAACGTCATTGACGTTAACGCCACCACAGACGCTAAGGGCAAGACAAGAGTTGACGATGCAATCGCCTCAATTCTGTTGTCATTGCCACTGTTATTTTTTCGTTTTTATTTTTTTTGTATTTTAAACACCTTTAATTGTAATTTGGCGGGTAATAGCTTTTGGTGTTGCTGGCATTGATGCATGTTGCAACAAATTATAGTGGCAGCAGGTTGCAGATTATGTCTGACTTAAGTGTCAACTCCCACATCTCATCAAATCGCTTTCCAGCAGGCAGACAGACGGTTTATGTTGAGATCAACTTTTTGAAAAATGGTTAATAGAAATCAAATTATGCGCAGCCAATAGTTGACTAACTGAATACTTGTTTCTTCCTAACAGCAGATAATTCACTTAATTGCAATGGTTTTGATGAGTTGGTTACATGAACATATCCAATTTATATGTAGATATGTACAAGAAATTAACATTTGATTTTTCTTGCCTTATAATACACAATTATTATTTAGGAATATGGGTTCCTTGCATTCCGTCGTGCGCTGTAGGTATTCACAGTTTAAAGTGAAGAACGAATACAAATTCACAGGCGTTTTTCATCCCACCAACTAAGTGACGATTAAATGAGGCTTAGTAACTGAAGCCAAGCGCCGCTTATAGTCCTCTTTAAATATTTTCATTTCCTCACCAGTCTGTGAAAATCCACTTATTGTCCAACTGCTTTTTAAGGCTGGTAAAGCCAGTGCGTTCTGAAAGTATTCTAAGCGGTATCAGCTGGTGATAGCAGATGAAAAGGAAAGCCTCCCATGGTGAAAAGATCTCAAAATTGAGCTCTTTAACAGACCGTTATCTGACTCAGAGCGAATTCGACAGAATCAGCTGATGATATACGAAAAAGTCAACAAATTACACTTCGTTGCCGTCTGAACTACGACTGATTGGGCGAACGTGTGAATACATTGAAATAGTCATGCAGAATTCTGCTGCCGAATCTCCCAAGGGGCGTGTCAACCGAGGTTCCCCTCACAATTTTCTTTATCACCATGCTTGCTTGGTTGGCTGAACTGGGGATTCTTCCAGAATCCAACTAGCGCTTCCGCACCATTGTGTTGCCACATCCTCCTTACCAACTTGTTTAACGGTTATTTACAGCATGACTATATCCAGTCGTCAATAACCTTATTAGGTTGTTGACGTCTAAGCTAGACAGTTGTTCGAGACTCTCGAACAGCGGTTGGCCCAGGGTTAACATTCTGTCCTTCCATAGGGCAGGGCATTCACAAACCAAATAGAACATTGTTTCCTCTTTCCCCGGTTGGGTACAACTATGATATAACAGTATGCATTGTGAGGGATACCCATTTTGGCTGCTTGTTCTCCGATAGACCAAAAGCCAGTTTCATGCTTATTAATGTCAACGATTGTTTGAGGTTGTAGGTAGGCCATAACGTTCTGCTAATTTTGCATTTTATCTAGTGTTTCCATCTACAATTCGCGATTCGGAGGTATTTTAGGGAAATTACACTCTTGACTGCACCTAGTTGTGTCCGATTCTACAAGAGCATTCTTCATGGCTGATCCCCCTCTTGCCAGTTCATCTGCTTTTTCGTTACCTTTGTTCCGATGTCCCGCGACCTAGATTAAGGCAACTTTATGGCTTTCACTCAAGGTGGTAAGGCTATTTCTACTCTGTTCCACCACTTTAGAGGTTGTTGTAGCCGAACCCAGTGCAGCTTGGCTATCCGAAAGAATAGCGATGTTGTCCTTAAAAGAGAAATCCGTGATTAGTAACCTCCAAACTTCCCCAATTGCCAGTACTTCCGCCTGGAAGACACTGCTCGTATTAGGAGACACACAGATTTCTCAATTTTAAATCTGTGAGAATATATACCAGCTCCAACACCACAGTCCATTTTACTGCCATCTGTATAGACTGTAGTGTTGATATTGCTTAGAGAGAATCCCTTATTCCATACTTCCTTAGATGGCAAAATTCCTATTGAATGTTATCGTCGGGACGACCACCATAGTTAAATAACAAACCTGGTAGTCTATAATCCTTCAAGCCTCCTTCGAGTTAAAAAAATCAGGCGGAAAAGAACTTGGTGTGAACTATTATTGGCGCCGGTTAGCGCGAGAAATAAACGACGGGCGTTTTTTTTAAACTCGATCTACATCGCTTAAACGGGTTTCGCACTAATCAATGAGAAGAATTATACCTGTTCCAAAAATTATCTGCTCATTATTTCCATCATCTCAGTTCAATTCACTTCATTTTACTTTCCCTCAAATCTGACTTTAAAATTTAGTACCCAGTCGCGAGACAACAGTCGTGTATGGCGTAAGCACCTACTTGGCGTTTTGAAGATTAATAAGATTAAGAGGAGCTTCCGTAATAACGGACAGACAGGTAATGTTTAACAAATACAGTTTGATGTTAAAATAAAATAAAAATGAAGTGGATTACCCTGACAATTTCTAGAGTTACATCCTGGCATTTAAATAATAGCACACAAAAAAATCCAAGAACGAGATTAACAACTTTGGCTTTCAGGTGTGAAATGAAATTCAGCAAGTAACTTCGGGTGCCACACCACGTGTACTCGGCAGCAAAATTATCTCCGTTCATTTGACACAGGAGTCAGTCGTTGTTCAGACGGCGACAAAGTCACATACGATAAGTCTTTTCGTATATCACCAACACAATCTCGATTTTTTTGTAAACAAACTGCTACCAAGACCCGGGTTACGTCAGCCAATCAGCTAATTCTTTCAAATTCGATGAGAGCCGATTGACGGTAGAATATTGGCTGCACCTGGAAGTTTTTCACCATGAGGCAAACCAACTAACCGTTTGAGGGACCAAACGGTTATTATTATTTATTGAATCTATTAATTAATCTTAATACTAACAATAAGGTTTCGACTCTTAACCTAAATTATAGTACCTACAGCTTCTTGAAGAAGGTTAAGGTTGTTATGGGGGTCTCAAATATGCGTCACAGGGTTGGAAGGTCAATTCTTCTGAGACGTGACGAATTGACGGTATGCAACAGCAACCAAGCCAATAGATTTGGGTGGCGTCTTAACCTTTTGTAGTAGTTTTGTTGGATTACTGCTATTTCTGCGGCCACTAATGGAACACATAGGTCTCCATGGATATTTTCATTGGTTATGTACCACTTCGTTGTATAATTGCAATATTGCTGGCACTTGCATAACCCCCCACAGTTTTGATGCATACATCCAGATTGGCTTGTATTGTAGAGAAGGACTATGTGATCAAGGCTAAGCCCGGAACGGGAATTGATTAGCCAATGAAAATATTTCTTTTTTAGCTTCATCTGTCCACTTTTGGCCTCAATATGCCTTTGCATGTCAGGCGCCTGTCCATACGAACACCAATTTATGTAACTTCTTTAGAATGAGGTATGAGTGTGGAGTTTAGATATACAATCGAGCTATCGCTTCCAATTAACGTAAAAGTCACATGCTTTCACTTTTGCTCATTCAATGCACCAGCCTGCCAACCACTTTACTTTACAATAAAAGCGGACCCAGTACACTGCCTTGCGGTACGCCGGCTTTAATATCGACTTTATCAGTTAGGTAGTTTTTATCATATATCTTACCATAAACATCCGATCCGTAAGATAAGATTCTAATATTTTGTGTCAGCTTTGTGGCAGTGGGCGTTGGGTTTTCTAGACAAGTCCCTCGTGCCATACTCTGCCAAACGCTTGAGCTACATCAAGATATATGGCTGAGCAATAGTCCCGTCATTCAGAGGCATTCTTTATTTTGCAGCTGATACGATTGACTTGCTCAATTGTGCCGTGTTTTTCACGAAAACCAAAGTGATGAGCTAAAACTCATCATGAATTTTAAAATTTCCAAACGAAATTTGTTGAAAAATAAAAGCCAAAGAAATTACAAAACAAAAATACTCTCTCAATTGTGTTCTCACGTGTAAATGTGTGTGTATTATTTTTTAATATTGTATAAAAAAGGGCTGATTTAGAAGAGAGACGTAAATAAACTATTTGAAAACAAACCTTTTATTTTTATTTATCAAGGAAAGGGGTTACATTCGTCCAGCAGCCCAAAACTGCGTTGAAAGAAAAACTGTTTTAAAAGGGATAACAATAGAACAAAAAAAAAAATGTATACATTGTTTATTAGTATGTACTTAAACTTTATAAACAATATATTTTAATTTTTCTTTACAAAAAGAAGTATATAAAAAATCACGTAAGCCGAAGTGCAATGAACAAAAAGTTGCTCCACGGTCTGCATTATTTCTCCTTGACATGTTGATAGATCTGTAAAAAGTAAAAAATATCTTATAAAATAAAGTTGTAGTTGTAGTCTGTCGAGCCGGATTTTTTAATTTCGAAAAAATTTTGTAATTTACGGCATTTAAAAAAAGTATGCGTTTTACGTCATAAATGTCACATTTTAATTATATTTATAAAAATGTTTAATAAAAATATCAAAAATCCGGATCGACAGACTATAGAGAAAACACTTTCGAATATTAAAAAACAAACGGATCAAAAAATAATCAAAACTATACGAGTTATCATGCCGGCCGTGCCCGAAAAAGTAGTTTCGTGAAAATTGAGTTCAAACTTTCTGCCTCAAACGAAGAGCAGCTACCTGTGCGCATCAAACTCTATCGGGCAGTTTTCTACCATAACTTTGTATCTATGGGGAATTTTTACGATTGACTTCCACAGAAATACGCCTGAAACTATAAAAAATAATAATATGTAAAATAAAATTATTTTTTTTAATTCTGGGCGTATGTAACCCCTTAAGGGTGCATGTCATTGCTTGCACAAATTGTGGCATGATAGAGTGAGCTGTTATGTTAGAGGCTAGTTGAGAAAAATACCCTTCAAATCAGTTTTATAATCATTTTATCGTAATCAAGCCGCTTGACTCTTCGAATACCTCTATCCACATTTACTGCGAAAAATTTAGTAAATTTTATAATAATCAGCTTTCATTAATCATACAAAATTTTTTGGTTTGCCATTTTTACTTAAGATAGTTCAATTTTTATTTAAATCATAAATTCGGTTTTGTGTCCTATTAAATAGGAAACATTTTGTATAAAACTAAATACTATTCGGTTATTTATCAGACACTGCATACTCATAGCTATTCCAAAAACTTGAATGCCCTCACAGAGCAACCTCATCGACACGTAATCTCGCCTTTAATGGAATGTTGTTCTTAAAAGGGTGCTGAAAAACAAAATCTCCGATTACCTTTCAATGTTCAACTTACTAAACGAAAATTTTTAACTCACGCTTGCATGCATGTAATCCTCATCGGTTTGTACATATTTTCTTATGCAGGGAGTCAGAAGCGTCGCATCCACTTTCTTCGGATCGTGGCCACCCGCAATGCTCGAATACAGAATAGCAATGAAAATTGTGATCAAAGCACCCAGGCAAGTAAACCACATATAAGATATGCGATACAATGGAAATATTTCCCTTCAAAAAGAAATAACAGAAGTTAATATTTTGTTGACAAGGCTTTTATTTTTTAATATTTACTCTGCTGCCGCATTCAGCTCCGTCAAATTGGCGCTACTCAATTGCAAGCCTGTTCTATCGAATTGATATTCGCACTGGTCAACAGTGATCTGCTTTGTCTGATATTTAATAGCGCCGGAGGCTATAGCCCATTGCGCCTTCAAGCTAATCCATGACATGGCAATAACGCCCACAATTCCACCAGTCAAAGCGCTCTACGAAGAGAATTATTAAATATGAATTAGTTATTTAGCCATTAATTAAATACAGATTTGCGTAAATATGATGTGTGACTATTACATAATCTGCTTGTGAAGAAATACGCATGCGTCAAACGCCAGTGGCCGTCAGTTCTTTTCCGAGAAGCATTCTCTTGCGAAGCCAGTACCACCGCTTTTATACACAATTCAGCCATAGACTTAATTTGAATTGGAGCTGTTTTTTGTTTTCGCTGACAGTGGTGACATTTTTTTTTTAATCAGTCTTCACTTCAGTCTTTCTTTCCACTCATTCGGATCGGTGAGAGCAGAAACTTCGCTATTAAAATGGTGAGCGTGCCACTTCATGTGCGATATGGCATATTTTTGGATTTCCGCAGCAACTGGCTCAATACCTACATCACGTTCGAGATCGCTACTACGCGCGAACCAATAGCCGCGGCTGCTGACTTGGAGAGGAGAACCCCGGCGCCACACTCTCTTATTGCATTACCTACCTGAGTTTTTGTCCAGTTGTAGTTATGAGTTCATCCGAGTCTGACCATCTGATTTCGCACAGTCCAAGCACTAGGAGTTGATAAAACTGAAACTCTTTACATATTTGCGACGGTTTACTTGGCTCTAGCAGTGAGCGCACGTCCCATGTTCCTATTCGTGATCCTTTTTTCAAGCTGAAGGTCGTCATCAGTTTTTTGGTATTGTTGTTAGTTTCTTTGTTTACGTTGGTTTCTGTAATCCATTATTTTAAGATGAGTAGGGGATTGGCCTTCTGTATCTGATCCTGGATGCGGGACTGCCGGACGGCCTCCAAGCTGGCATGGCTTAGGGTTTTCTCAGTTGCTTGTGGAAAGGTTATCCCGCCTTTACTCGGTCGTCAGGGCCTCGTTCGTTTTAAATAGAGAATGACACGTGAAGGAGAGGTTGACATTTGGGAGGGAAAGGCTAAGTATTCGCGTCACCATCCCAATTTGCTCATCTTGAATATTGAATGATAAGCTCCCCTCTGGTTATATAGCAGTACTTCATTGTATATGGATAAAGCAAATCGCTTGAGCATAAGTCAGATCATATTTCGATATTTCATTTTCAACACTTTTTATCTGTTTAAAATCTTCGTTCCATTTGAGTTTTTTTGTCGGGACTTGTTAAGTGCAGCCCTCAGACACAATTAAGTCCATTGGACTGCACTCGGGTTCCCTTTTTAATTTTCTTCAAATCTACTCGACCTCCGAAGAAATCTGAGTAGATCTTGAGGTGCCAAGGAGCCAAGGTGGTCACTTCTTAACACATGATTGCCAAAGACATCGAGACTGATTCGAGCGAATGCCGGGCAGTCGCACAGAAAGTGATCCGCCGTCTCATCCTCCTCTCCATATGCTGAGCAGAGTGCACTGTCTGAGATGTCTACCTTTCCCATGTGCTTCGCCCATAGAAAGTTACCCGTCATCCCGTCGAACCAGCAGCCTACAGTTCCTTCTGCTTAATGACAGGAGCATCTGCCACAGACGGTCGGACATGACAGGAAACATCAGTTTTGCCCATCTGCAACTTCTCTCAGACTGCCAAGCTCGCTTGCGGATTGAAGTAACCCGTTTGCCTACCAAAAAGTTTAATATCTAATCCATTTGAGTTTAGCATATATGGTCAGACGCAGATATTTAGCGGTGTTATGATGTGGGATTCGTACTCCGTTTATGTACAAAGAAAGGTATATGATTTTGTTGTAGGTAAAATCGATATGTACCGATTTTTTTTTAAGTTTATGCCCCATCTTGTTGTCCATTCAGAAATATTGTTGAGGTGAACTGTGTTTTACCAACCTACAAAATGGCCGTGTCGTCTGGTGCATTTATGATTGATGGGTAAGACGCAAGTAAAAAATAGGTAAACGATGAGCCCCAATCCATTACCCTGTGGAACGCCAGCTTTAGTTTCTTTGAATTCGGTGCATTTGATTCGAAAAAATCGATCTGACAACTTTAGTCTGGGAGATTGTGATATTGCGTTAATCTTTGGTCTTTTCAACCACCGAAGTATACTTTTTCGAAGGCTTTGGACACGTCACGCTTTTTCTTAAAAAGCGTTTTCAAAAACTCGAGTTAATCTGTGGACTTGGTCGATTGCTGAAATGTGATTGAGACTCTTGGCAAATAATTTTTCATTATTTTGATGTTGCATCGTACATCGGTATGAAGTTGGTTCCTGGCTTGTTAAAAATGATCACCTCAGCTATTTTCTAGTAGATGGGTATGTATAGTATTTTAGTTTGAATGTGAGATTTATAAGTTTTATTGTCCTTGGTATAATATTTTGAGGGAATTGCTTTGGGATTTCGTTGGTTATTAGATCGAAATAGGCGGATTTATTTTAATTTAAGCCTTTTAATTATTTTCATTTACTTCAGCATTTGTTGTAGTGGTAAGAATGTAGCAAAAGAATGAGACGACTCATTTCGCATTGTACAAAATGCGTTTTCTACCCAGGAACTGCATTTCTATGTTAAACCATTCGCGACTTCGGTTTCCTAACTGGCAGAGAAATACTTTGTTGTGACGATAAATGGAAGATGCGCATGGAGTTTTGTAAGTAAAGAGAGAGGTATGTATTGAAGGTGGTTCTAAAAATATATATCTACATGAAATCAAAATGAAGTGTGTACAGTGTCAGCCTAGTTATGAAATAACACCTAGTACATAAAAAAATATTTCACATTATTACTTACATTGCCACTTATCCAAGGCATGAAAATGCCAATACTGAATATGCCAAATAGTGGTCCATTGGTAATAGCCTCTAGACTCATGGTCAACTGCAACACAGTTCCCATGTGCTCAACTACATAGACCAGACAAACGCACATTGCACCCATTCCCACCACAACCGATTTCATGATCCAATTGATGGCCGACTCAGTCAGCGGACGTTTCACAAAAGGCTTCACAAAGTCTTCCAGCACCACGGCCGACATCGAATTCAAACAAGTGGAAAGCGAACTCAAGGCGGCGCTAAAAACTCCCGCGATGAAGAGGCCAGTGAGCCCAGGATAATCACCTAATGTGTCCATTACGAAGAGTGGCAGCAGTTGATCGCGTGCTTTCGCCAGCTGCAGAAGTGAACATTTACAATTATTCTTGATAAAGCAATTAAGGAAAAAATGTGTTAAAGTAATATACTTTCGCACCTTTGTGATGAGCGGATCGCAGTTTTTGTATGTGGCATAAATTAGCAAGCCATTGTAGCCACAAAGCGCCATCATAACCAATACTCCAAGGCAAAAGATGAATAAAGCAATGC
This sequence comes from Anastrepha fraterculus, assembly GCA_037575425.1. Classification (NCBI taxonomy): domain Eukaryota; kingdom Metazoa; phylum Arthropoda; class Insecta; order Diptera; family Tephritidae; genus Anastrepha; species Anastrepha fraterculus. The sequence goes on from JAYXIM010029970.1 coordinate 12,103, forward strand.
GCGCGGCGCGCAAGGTGGGCAATGCGAGATAACGCTGAATCATATTCTGGGAAACTGCATTGGTCTGGGTCCAGTAGAATACTCCGCCGATCAACTGTGACCATAGCGTATGCCGCACTGTTGGATTTATACTCAAGCTGGGGGTGGGAAAATGTGGTTTAAGGTTGAAAATAAAAAAAAACTCAAGTGGTTTAATATACGAACGTACTCGGGTCCTTCAATGCGATCTGTGTCCCAAGCGTTCTGTAGTACCACACCCGCTCCGCCTATGTCATGGGTACCTTTGATGGCGACTAGTATTAGAGCGCCCACCATTGATACTGTCTGCACCACATCCGTCCACACGACGGCTCTGATGCCACCCTAAGCAAAACGAATTGGTATTCAACTTTAAGTGAGTAATTCAATTTATAACATTTTGTTGGATCGCTCACCAAACTTGTGTAGAAGATGCAAACTATGCAGACAATCGGTGTGATGGTGTGCACGGAAACTCCGGTCACTTGATTGAATGCCAATGCGGGCACATAAATTACGATAGGTAGATATGCGACCTGTGAAAATAAAACATATTTTTTTGATTAATATGAAATTCTTACGCTTAGTGATGACAGATTAATAAATTGCATTGCTTACATTCATAACTGCGAACATCACGGAACCATACATGCGTAGACGTCGATCGAAACGGCTTTCTAGATACTGGAAAATGAAATACAGGTCAGACAAAACTAAGCATTTGCTACCGTGAAAGTTGTCAATACATGTACATGAATATAAGGGGTGTTTTTTTAGTTATATACAACTTTCGTTATCTGAGATATCTGTCAAACCATTCAAATAAGCTGATATGTTTGGCCATTCTGTTCAGTATACCCTCTTAGGAAACTTTTTTCAACAACTTTGTGCTCGATAGCAAAAAAAATGTGATAGTTATTCCTAATTTTTGCAAGTTCATGTTTGTTAGGTTAGGTTAGGTCTTTGTGGCAGTCGGCTTAGAGAAGCCAAACTCACTTAGACCATTTAGGTTGTCTGTTGCGGTAACACTGTGGACTGCATGCAATGGCATCACCGGAGCATGTGAAACTTGCCCCAGTGCTGCCCTGAATGTCGATTTGCAGCTCAAAGTGCAATCAGGTTAAAGGAGGTTGGCTTCTGGAAGCGATCTCTCAAGGGACATGGTGGCATTTTCGGGCAGTTAACATCGTATTTCTCCGAGCTTCGAACAGATCTCTCTATCCGCAATCTAGAGTTAGAGGGTTGTGCTAGGGCAATCTTTCCAAATACGCAGGATTGGATCGAGGTGAAAATCTGCACCGAAAATACTTAGGGAACGCGGGAGCGAGGGAGATATTAACATTTTCTCCGACAGTCAAGCCGAGATCAAGGCTCTTACGATGCCATAGTGTAGAACGAAATTAGTAAGCTCCTGTATGGAGGAGATCAAATATTTTGGGTGTACAGGTAACATTTCTCTGATTTGGATTCCAGAAAATAGGAACATAGAGGGAAGTGAAATTGCTGATGAGCTTGCCAGGAAGGGGACCGAATTGGCTTCAGAGACCTCCTATCCGGTCATCGGGTCATCAGGAAAGCGCAGAAAAGATGGAGCTCCATTTCTTCATGTGCTATTTCGAAACCCCTTTGTCTCCAGTACAATATACGAAGAACTCAGAAAGTCCTTTGGACTCAGAAAGCCCTTTGGACTCCTCGCCATTCAATTTCCAAACTCGTAGCTGTGTTTACCGGTCACTGGACGATCGGCACACACGTGGAAAAGCTAGGATTACCATTTAACCCCATTGCAGAACCTTTCAGAGAAGGAGACTGTAGAGCATTTTCTCTGTAAATGCCCGGGCTTGGCAGCTAGATGACTAAGGTCACTGGGTGCTCCTTTCTTCGGCTGCCTGGAGCAGTGCGCCAACCTAAATCCCATCAATCTTCTCCATTATATCAGCAGCTCTGGCTGGCTGTAGATATCTGCCTGTTGGAGGTCTCATAAAGGTATCAAAACGGCGCTTCAGTGCTACTTAAGGAGTGCCAGACTGGCACTTCAACCATTTCTCCTACCTACTTACCGCTGTGTAACACGGGAAGCTTACTGTTGGTGTCCATGGAGTCAATTAGACTCTCTTATGAAGCGTAGGATAGGTTTCATCCCAACAGCGGATAGTTCCGTAATGGTATTTTCCCAAAAACCTCGCTCTACTCCTAGCTAAGGCTGGACATTTACAAAGGAAGTGTGTACTAGTTCTTCCCCTTCCTCGTCTCTACAACTTCTGCAATATTCATGCGAAAATATTCCTAACCTAGAAGAACCGGTGACACAAGCCACGACCTTCTAGATGTTCTCTCTTGAAAGCTTAAGCAACCCTCCTGATCTTCTCCTATCTATTAGCGGCCAAAAAAAGCTTGGTTATAACACGCGTATTTTCCTCTCTCCATGACCTGTTGGCCTCCTGGAGAATATTATCTTTTATCTTTAAATTGCAAATCGCCATAGGAATTCTAATGTTGCCTCTGTTTTCAAGAAGTGGAAGATTAGTACCCTTCTGGCCCTGCAATTTCCTTCAAAATCTCTATGTCCCGGAACCCATATAAGACTGACTTTGAAGACAGTGCTAATATCATTCAGAACTATCTGGCATTTCTGAGCAACCTTTGATCTTAGTATAGCCGCATTTATTGATTTGATGGCCGCCTGGCTATCTGAGAACATATTTATCGTAGTTCTGGTTACGGCGTGTGTGTTAAGGTACACAGTTACATCATTTATGGCTAAGACTTCTTCCTGATATACGCTACAGTAGTCCGGTAGTCGAACCAATAATTCTAATCCTAATTCTTTCTTTACGGCGGCGGCCGTAGCCGAATGGGTTGGTGCGTGACTACCATTCGGATTTCAGAGAGAGAACGTTGGTTCGAATCTCGGTGAAAGACCAAAATGCAGGAAGAAGTTTTTTTCTAATAGCGGTCGCCCCTCGGCAAGCAATGGCGAACCTCCGAGTGTATTTCTGCCATGAAAAAGCTGCTCATAAAAATATCTGCCGTTCGGAATCGGCTTGAAACAGTAGGTCCCTCCATTTGTGGAACAACATCAAGACGCACACCAAAAATAGGAGGAGGAGCTTCGGCCAAACACCCAAAAAGGGTGTACGCGCCAATTAAATAAATAAAAAAATAATAATTATTATTTTGAAAACACTTCATTGCCTATTTTAATTTCTACCTTGTATACATCCCCTCTTCTCCACTCTCTTCTTAACGGGATGTTAATCTTGAAGAGCCTGATGAAGGTGAGTTTCGGGAAAGAGTAGTCGATTTCTTGGTTACTCATAGTATGTAGTATGGAAGCGTGGCCGAACCGCCGGGTCTTCCATAGCGCCGTACAGTTAAGTCGAAGCGCTGAAGCTGCGGCCACGTGTTTTCCTACCAGATTTAGAGTAAGTAAGTTGACTAGCACCTCGAGCGGTTTATTAGGGGTGGTCTTTTAAGCGTCGGTGATGCCTAAAATGCAGTTTTTTGGACCTTGCTCAGCAGTTTCATATAACTTCCCTTTTGAGTTGTTGGCCACCACACAAGTATTCCATGTAGTAAACTAGGCGGGAATACCGAAGTCTAAAGCCAGTGTGTGATACGAGGTGTTAATCCCCGCTTGATTCCGACCGGATGTTTGCTTGTGTGCAAAGCAATGTTGGCCTTTTGAACCCTATTCTCAGGATAAGATTTCCATTAAGTTTCCATATGAGTTTATATTTGTTAACGCACAAAAATTATCTCTCAGTAAAAAAATTTGCTAGCAAAGTGACAGCTCGATGAAAGAGTGGCGTTCATTTTGTGCTGGAGAAATTTAAGCCGGCAATATTTGTTCATTACGAAAACAATCAAATTTATTTGCCGAGGAGTCTGGTATTTTGTACACTTTTGCCTTTGTGCCGGTAAAAAATTTGAATAGTCAGAAATAAAAAATGGAAAATTTACAACAAAAAAATGAGTATATAAAGAATATTTATGGTATTTTTTTTGGACAAAAAATTTTTTTAAACAAACTCAACAAATTTACGAGTACACTCTTCACTAGGATTGATGGCTTTTGAGGAAAAGTTGTTTGAAGGTGTGTCCTTTAATAAACCTTTATTCGGCTCTGAGCGAGTTCGACAGAACCAGCTGATTGGACGAGTGCGTGAGTACATGTGAAATAATTGAGCAGAACTCGTTTTCCGCATCCTCAATTGACGTAGCAGCAAAAGCTCCCTCACAATTTGCTTTTTCACCATAGTTAAAGGCAAACCTGATAAATCTATCGTCCTTGGATTGATTACCAGGCCAATCTGCTATGGTGAAAAACAAAGTTGTGAGAGCAGCTTTGGCTGGCAACTCATTTTACCGCTGTCATGACTCCGACCATACGTCAGCCAATCAGCTGTTTCTTTCAAATTCGCTGCGACCCGGTTAACGATCCGATCTTGGCCATATCTTCTGAATTCTTTTCTCCATGGAAGGTGATTTTGTTATCATTAATTTATTTACTAATGTGTCCAAAACAATTACCACTAAATATTCTCTATATACTCACGTTTTTTGCTGATAAATTTACCATTTTTCGTTACTGACTACAAACTGCAAATTGAAAAACCGGAGTAAGCCAGACAACAAGCATAAGCGCGCAAATGACTAGATTCAAGAAAATATTCAATTTGCAGCTGTTTTTGTTCAAAAATGTGTTTATAAAAAATTCAATGATATGCTTTTAACTTTGACCTTTAAATTTTTGAGTAATAGATAATTTTTTGGCGTTATCGAAAGCCTACTCGTAAAAATTAAGAATAACTTATTACAAATTTTTGTAATCAATGCGCATTCATTAAAGGTGGTGGTGCCACCTTTAATAAAGGGTGGTTTAATTTCAAGGGCCGATGTTGAATATGAACCACACCTAAACGTCAACGACACCGTTGGACTTCTTTCTTTGGGGTTCTTTGAAAGAAAAGGTGTACGTTGATAAGCCAGCATCAATTCAAGAGCTAAAGGATGAGATAATTCGGCACATTAACGGCATAGAACCTCAATTATGCCTCAGCGTCATTGAAAATTTGGACCATCGGATGGAGGTGTCCCGCCGAAGCCGCGGCAATTGATATCTATAGAGCCAAGCAGTCACAATTCTTTAAATTTTAGGTATTAAATTCAAAATTTATATTTTTTTTTTCTTTCAAATTCAAAATTTACTTTATTTCATTTATTTATATTTATGCTGCAAAAAGAAAGTGAAAATAAATTTGTAAAGCAAAACTACTTTATTGATTTTGTGTGCGTTTATTTATTAAACAAATAATTTTGCCTCTTCTAAATTAGGATAGTGCAAATACTTTCCCTTAAGAATTTATTTATCGCATGCGAGAAAAAGTGCTCACGTGCTACTCTCCGCTCATTAACACGTTGACTGCCGAACGAAATTTGCTGGTTATCACACAGCGCCGCAAGTGTGCATCACATATGTGTATTTCTTGTTTTAATACCATCCATCAAATAAAAACAGCCATATAGTTTATTTATTTTTTATATACATATACATAATACACGTATTTTAAAATCAAACGACAGAAAATATAATTGACGCAATATTACACCAAAAACAATGCGCCGGCACCCATTGCCCGGCGCGGCGCCATTGAAAAGCCATGCGCCGGGCAATGGGTGCCGGCGCGGCAGTCAACGTGTTAAATAGACTCGCTGCTATACGTGAATAAACATGTTGCTGAGATTTTCATTCATAAACCGATGAAAGCTCAATTAACAATCACATCAACTTAAATACGTACATACACATGCATATATACACACATATATGTAGATATATAAGTATGCATGCATTTAGTAGTGGGTATTTTTAAACTTTTTACTATTTACTATGACGTACTCCCTTACGTAATAGTATACATATATATGTGTGGGTATGTATGGGTAGACACAATTGTTGAATCTTCTGCATTAACTAATCTAATTGAATTGGATTTATCTTTGTGCGAATGCTGCATTTCACTTGCACATGTTGATACATATGAAAATATGTGCATATACAGTGTTGGGAAAAATAATAGAAACGACAATCACTCCATACTTCATATAAAATTTTTAGTTTGTAAGTATGTACCTATTTATGCAGATACACACTGTGTAATACTGTTTGATATCGGTACTTTATTTTGTCTTCTTTTTATGACCATAATCGCAAATATTTAGGCTCAGTATTCTTTTTGGTGCAGAACCGCGTGTTTTAGTTGGAAAAAAAAATAGAAACGTTTCGGAAAAATTTTAATAGCTACAGTTAAAATTAATAATATACTGTTATTTTTAAACTGTTTGATATTTTGGTGGAAAAGTATGTAAAAAATTATATTTATTATTGTCTTGTTCATAAAATATTTCTTATCTTATGAATATTGCATTCAGAATGGGACGTGGTAAACACTGTACTGTTAATGAAAGAGAAATTATAAAAAACTAAAAAGTGATGGCCTTTCTATGTCACGGATTGCCGATTTAATGAAATGCTCAAAAGAAAGGTGTTTTCTGCGATTAATTTTAAAATTACAGAGGAAAAACGAGGACGAAAGCGCGCAACATCAAAGAAGTTTGACAAACTGCTTGTACGACAATCGACAAAAAAAAACATTTTTATCCTCAGAAGAATTGAAAAATGTTTTACAAGCGCCAGTAAGCAGTCGAACAATCCGAAATAGATTAATATCTGGGGGATTAAAGGCCTATAGTGCAAGAAAAGTACCATACCTTAGCAGAAAAAACATAACCTGCAGATTATCGTTTGCAAAGAAACATATACTGCGTGCAAATTGGAAAAACGTATTATGGTCAGATGAAACAAAGATTAATTTGTTTGGGTCTGATGGCAAGCTGCATGTAAGACGACCTAAAAACTCTACATACAATCCAAAGCACACGTTGAAGACCGTGAAGCATGGAGGTGGTAATATAATACTTTGGGGATGTTTTTCGTCGGCAGGAGTTGGTCCTTTATTCTGGATTAAAAATAAGATGTGCGCTTCGGACTACGTAAATATTTTAAATAATGTTATGCTTCCATATGCCAAAGAAGAAATGGCATTGATTTGGGAGTTTCAACAAGATATCGACCCAAAACACTCCTCTAAACTGCCGAAGAAATGGTTCCAGGATAACAATGTAAAGTTAGTAGAATGGCCTTCACAATCCCCGGACTTGAATCCAATAGAGCACCTTTGCGGCATTCCGAAGAAGAGAATTGCCGCCTATAAGGCAAAAAATAAAGCAGATTTGTGGGAAAAAGTCCAGGCAGAATGGTTTAGTATAAACCCATCAGTTTGTGCCAAGTTAGTGGACTCAATGAGCCGGCGTTGCACCGCAGTCATTAAAGCCCAGGGTGCAACAACCAAATATTAATTTGTTTACAATTTTAAAAGTTTTGTTTAATTATCTTAAAGAAAAATACTTATGTTTATTAGCTTTAAGGACGTCTTTTCTATTATTTTTTCCAAAGGCAATAAAATGAACTTCATGATTTCTTTTTTACAAAAATGTAGCAAGAGTTGAGTACCTCTATTTTTATATATAAAACTGTTTCTTTATAAAAAGATATGAACTTCAACAGCAAAAATTATTTTGCAAGAAATATACCCAAAAGAAAGACAAATTCACATCGTTTCTATTATTTTTTCCAACACTGTATATACGTACATACGAAGGTAGCTGCTTTAGTTGTGAGATGTTGCAATACCAGTTTGGGAATATGAAATCTGACATTTCGAACATAAATTGTGACATTTTAAATGGTAATCGCACTCAGAAAATTTTTTACATACTGTGCTGTTTACAGGCACTTGAAACATTCATCGTGATAAACAAAATTTGATTAGATCGTATGGTACACCGTTGCTTTTGCTTGACTTCCTTGGGCACTAGTAGCCTTCAAAAAGATTTGGTCATGCCGTAAATCGCATAATTTAAGGGTCGCTCAAAAAAGGCTCTGATCCATTAGAGCAAAGGAATGATTATATGTAGATATTTGCGTATAAATTCAAACCTAAAACTCGGTTGTACGGGCCTTTCAATGACGATTATTAAACATCTCGCCACAACAATGCAATCACACTTCGGCCCAAACAAGTAACTTTTTATAGCCGCTTCACACCATAATGTCGATCACGATTCGCTCTCATTCCGCTCTCTATCTGATAAAATATTATAAAGTAAAAACAATGTGTGCGTTTATACCATGATGGAAAGAGTAATGAGATGGCGGTACCGTTACTTTGCTCTCAGGGAATATGATAATGGCAACTTGTGCGAATGAGCACAATTGGTGACCAGTTTGGCCAGATTAGCATTTTTGTAACTTGATTTAGCATTTTTTTCTTTTATTATTTAGTGTCAGAGTTTTAGTTCCGTCTTCATGACGTTTTTCTAGCCTGTTCTAATTAAAATGTAATGTTTATAATTTTGTAAAATAAATTTTTTTTTTTTAAATTAGTTCAATAATTCAATTTTTTAACATCTGATTACATTGCCCAGGTTTGCGGTTATTGTTGATGTACTTCTCCTACCAGCAGTCAAATCTCTCTCTCACTACTGCAGTGTTGCCTAGCTTTGAATATAAAAACGCTCTAAAATGCCCATTTAAAGAAAATAAAATACCAAATTGAATTACGTAAAGAACTTTGTATGCGGGAGAAATTTTCTTTAAAAGTTCGTTTTTTTTAAGGATTGAGGACCCAGAGACCCACTAAGGATTGAGGACCCAGAGAAACGATTGCACCTCTATGGTTTTAATTCGCATTCAGTAAACTCAAACCCTTTTTAAAATGTGTAAAAAGG
>JAYXIM010029971.1:0-92720 GCA_037575425.1 Anastrepha fraterculus
AAATTTGATTACAAGGGTAGTGCAGTAAAGTTGAAGTTAGAACACCAAAATCCAACATTTTGCTTGACACGGTATGCAAGGTGAAGCCCAAAATAAACAAGACTGAGCTAAAATAGAAACGACAGGACCTTCTTCTGATAACCTCGAGTTTAATTATTCAAAATACTCCCCTCTGGCCTCGAAGTACTATTTTGCGCGATCTAAAGCTTTTCAAAAGAGTATGTCAGGTCATTGACCGGAATGTCCTTCAGGATGTCAGTACAAGCCTTTCGGATGGCCTCTACGGAGCAAAACGTTTTCCTTTCATGGCCAAATGAAATTATCCGAATAGGTAGAAGTCACAGGGAGTCATATCAGACGAGCCATATGATGGCTAAAATGCGATTTCTAGTCAAAAAATCAGTCACAAGAGTGAATTGATGAGATGGTGCATTATCATGCAATAAGTGCCAGCTTCCTCCTTCCCTGAATAGCCCGGAGGAGGAAGCTAGCGAATGGATGAATGCGATACAACAAACGCTTAAAAACGCCAAGATAGAAAATTGCGGTTTGGACCATTGGCACGAACACCTTGTGGACAATTCCCTTGGAATCGTAAAAACAAATGAGCATCGACTTGATTTTGGACTTCTCCAAACGCCAATTTTTGGGTGGTGGCTCGTCTAGGGCATTCCATTCGGCGCTTTAACGCTTAGCTTCAGGTTCATGTTGGAAACACCTCGTTTCATCACCAGTTACAATGTTGTAAAGGAAGTTCTCGTCTTTTCTCGCCTCTTTAATGAGGTCTTTCGAATGTTGAATTCTGAGCACTTTTTGGTCCTCAGTTAACTTCGTGCGGAATGAAACGAGCAAAGACTTTTCGTAAGCCCGAAACATCAATTAAAATTCGATAAATCGATGTCTTGGAGATATTCAACTTCGATTCCATGAATTTCAACGATGATTTCGGTTCATTTTTGATAAATTTAGGTACAATTTCGTTGGAGTTTTCGGTGATTACTGACTTTGGACGGCCCGTATGTTCATTGTCATTTATGTCATCACAACCATCTCTGAAACATGTAAACTAAACATGAACTCTTGCACGAGATAGACAATCATCGCCATAAACTTTTTTCCTCAATTAAAATGTTTCGTTGAACTTTTACCGATTTGAAAACAAAATTAGATATTAACTCTTTGTTCGGAACTCATCTTTATACCGATGACACAAACATACTGACACTTTAGACGCAATAACTTCGCTTCCACTGAACCGAATGTCACCAAGCTTTCACTGGTCCATCAAAACATTTTTATGACGCCAGTCTTGTTTATTTTGGACTTCACCTTGTATTGTCTCATACTCACGTCTAGCTAGAATTCTATTTCGAAATAACCTATTAAAGTATAGTTCATTCAAACAATAGTCAACAGGATTTGTCGGACTCAGACCGAGTATATGGCCGGGTGACCAACACCTAAATGACGCCATTGATTGGTTGCGGCAAGCCGAGCAGCAGAGTTACCTGCATTCTATTTACCACCCAATTCTTGAGGAGACAATAAGAAAAGAGTACTCAACCCCATGCGTTGAACTTTCTGAAGCCTGTAGTAATTATTATGCTCGTTACACACTTTTTTCCAAGCTAAAAAAAGGTTAAGTTTTCAAAAAATTGAATTTTTTTTTTCATTTTCTAAAAGTATAATATCTTAAAAATAACCCCTTAAAAAGTAATAATTGTACTCTGAGCCATCAATTAGAGCCATCTACCATGGGGTTGCTCAATTTTCCTGCAGTCGTCATATTATTATTTTTTTTTTTGTTTTTTATAAGTACAGGGTCCGGCACTCGATGTGTAACCAACTTCAGACCGCTCGGGCATCAGCTGGCTGTTAGTTGGCTAAATTACAGTCCAGAGTATTGTTTACAAGCGCGCTGAAGCATTTTGCCGGGAGTAACCACGAAAAAAGAAAATCAGTAATGGATTTCAAACGTAATAGTGTGATTGCATTATATTTGGCTGGAAATAAATAAAGTTTTTGTTTATCGCACCATTACTCGTTACAATGATACTGGTAGCATCGCGAAACGTCATGGAGGTGGTCATGAAAAGACTGCAACGTCACGTTCAAAAGATGGTTCAAAAAGTGAAGACGCGACTTGAGCGAAATGCCCTATGAAATTCCAATCAAATGGCGAAAGAACTGAAAACATCTGACTGTAGCATCCGCCGCATACTGCAAAACGATGTCAAAGTCAAGCCTTACAAGATCCAAAAGGCGCATGATCTCATACCAAAGCAGCAACAAGTCAGACTTCAGACAGCGAAGGAGTTGCTTCGCTTGGCCGAAAGCGCTCAATTTCCGAACATTGTGTTTTAAGATAAGAAAATTTCCCGAATTCAGCAATTCGTAAACTCCCAAAACGATAGGGTTTATTTGACTAACGAGAATTTGAGTCGTCGACTGGCCACCAGGAGGCAGCACCTGCCACGGGTAATTGTTTGGGCCGCTATAACCGCAGATGCGCGCTCTCCAATCGTTTTCACCGAACCTGGCGTCAAGTTAAATGCGAAATATTATCGGGAAAGTATTTTGGAGGTTGCTTGCCGTGGGCAAACAAACATTTTTGGTGGCAGACCATGGACGTTTCAACAGAACTCGGCACCGTCTCACAAAGCTCGAGTGGAGCAAGAATGGCTAAAAAACAACGTTCCGAACTTCATAACGTCCACAGAAAGGCTCTCAAATTCACCAGATGCGAATCCGATGGATTATACTCTTTCAACCATTTTGGAGAGCAAGGTCCGAACTAAGAGATTCGCCAGGCTCGAGGCGCTGAAAAAAGCCATTGTCCGCGAGTGGGTCAAAAGTCACATTCGGGCAGCTTGCGATTCGTTGATTCCTTTCTGGACCATCTCAAGGCCGTAGTCAAGGCAAAACTTGGTCATATCGAGCAAAAGCAAATTGATTCTTAATTTTGTATTATTTGCACAAATTTTTTACTCTGAATTTAATAAAAGTAATTCTCCAAACTAAATTATTGACATTTTTAATTGGTTACACTTCGAGTGCCGGACCCTGTAAATTAACAGAAATAAAAGCATGTGTTTCACAATTATTTTATAATTATTACACAATTTCAATATTTATTAATAGCAAATATTTGAAATTACAACAACTTTATGCATTTAACTATGTATGTACATATGTACATGCTTCTGTTCAATAGAAGCTCCTTAACTCTTATACATATTTTTTATGCACATACATGCATACACTGTGAAAGGAACCTATGTTACACATTTATTTATATAATATTTAGCTTTAATCTTTTAAACATCATTGATTAAGGGGTTATAACAGTTAGAATTTTCAAAAAACCGATTTTTTTATTTTTTATTTTTTTCTTAATGCAAATATATTTAAGAATACACACAGAAAATTGAATACGAGGGCGGTTCAATAGGTCCGTGACTTTTTGTATTTCTGACCTCTTTACTGAAAAAGAAATACTACTCCTGTCAACAGGCATCTGTCAGTTGACTCCTGCCAAAATTTGAACTTCTGACGCAGTTTGTGTTTTACAGCTACCTTTATCAGACTACCCAGTAATTCACAGTCGACCACAAACGCAATCGTGTAACAACTTCACAGGAAGGTTTGGCGTGGACGAAACATGGATCCATCACCACACACCAGAGACCAAACAACTGTCGAACAGTGGGTTTCTAAGGGTGAATCGGCTTAATAAGCACACGAAATTCAGTTTTCTCAATTTCGCCTCGAATTACTGTGTAGTCTGATAAAGGTAGCTGTAAAACACAAACTAACTGACGCAGCACGTTCAAATTTTGACGGGAGTCAACTGACAGATGCCTGTTGACAGGAGCAGTACTTCTTTTTCAGTAAAGAGGTCAGAAATACAAAAAGTCACGGACTTATTGATCCGCCCTCGTATCGTTCCGGTGAATATTTTCGAAAAGCATTTCATTACTCGCAAACGTCTTAACCGTTTAAATTTATACACGAGCTTCTTAAATATATTTTTTAGTAATTAATCGACGATTTTTTTCACCTATAAATATTTTTTTTTTTTTATAAACAATTTAAGGCCGAAATTTTGATGAAAAATCGTTTTTTTTAGAAACAGCCATTATGTCAAAAAAAACATAACATGCAGTTCAAGAAAGGCAACGCCGTATGAGCAAGATAACGACGCATTTTTTGGTGCGTGCAGCCGGCGTTATCACGTCAAAAATTTATTTTGCTTATTCCTTCGATTAATAACTAGATTTAACATTACCTTAACGAAATCAGTTTGGTTTTTTAATTTCAAAGAATCCAGTTCAGAGATATAGTGGTTACCGCAAGAGGAGCTCCCGAAGATCAGCTGTAGCTCCATTCCAAATAAATATTTTTACTAATACTAAGTCTTAAAATACAGATAGGTTAGGTTAGGTTAGTATGGTTGCCCAGGGAGCGAGCACACTTGGACGAAGAAAGATTCGTCCTCTGTGATACCATTGTCAAAGAAGTGAGGAGAGGGGAAGGACCGATGAGGTGCAGGGAGAGGGCGGGGTAAAATACAGTTAAAAGATAAGATTTTTAGATCAATAAATTTAAAAGTTTTCTCAGGAAAAATTCTGGAAAATTCGCTTTTTCGGCCTTCTAACTGTATATAACCCCTTAAATCTCATTATTATTTACTTTTATTATTCTTCGCTCCTGAAATAATTTATTTCTTTTTAATTTTTTCCCTCTGCAAAATCATCGTCGCGCCACGAATCGCCATGCCAATAATTACCGAGTTGGGATTGCCAGATATGGGTGTCGGTAGCACACTCGCATCTATTATGCGCAGATTTCCGACGCCATGCACCCTAAATTAAAATTTTGCGTTTACAAAATCGTCTTAAGAAATACTTGAATATGAAAGTTGATTAAACCTACTTGAACTCAGAATTAACAACACTATTATTCGCGGCAGTGCCCATGACACACGTCCCGCCCGGATGATGTGAGCCCAGTCCCACGTGTCTGTTGAAAAAACGAGGTGAAAAGAGACTAATTATTGGCAGATCTTTCAAAATATTTCATCTCAAATAGCCGGCTTACCTTATCACACACTCCAAATACCGATCACCGGGCATATTTTCAACAAAATCCTGCTCCGTCGGCCCATATTTCTTGCATTCGTTAATTTTCGGCCAATGTATGCGTGGGCGCAGTGCAGCAAAGCTTTCGGATGTGACTACCTCAACAGCGGCACGTATCGCCCGTATTGTACAATCGATATCGCCAGCTTCACGCAAATAATTCGGATCGATGATCGGTTTCCAACGCGTGTTGGCCACACCAATAGTGACAGTGCCACGAGATTTTGGCTGAAGGCATGTCGATATTAGCACGAAGCCCTCTTGCGAGGTGTTATGATAGCGCGGAAAGAGCGCACGAAAATACTCCTGTTTAAAGTTGGAAATCGTCATTAAAGCGCGTTCGTCCACTGCGCCGACGCCGAAGAAAGTCAAGCCAAAACTATCCTCATAACTGGAGTCAATGTGACCCAAAACACCGAAATTTCCCAAATGACCATAGCCATTGATCAAATAATTCAAAATTTGTATAGGATTCAGCAGTGAGCGCTGATTTAATGTCGGGCCAACACTGTCAATGGAGACAAAGAGTGGCAGATTAAGATGGTCATGTAGGTTTTCGCCCACCAATGGCAGTTGGAGCTGTTGTGCTACATCCAAATCCTCGAAGAGATACCCATCGCCGATGCCAGAAGCGAGTAGTATTTGCGGCGATTGGTACGCGCCTGCGCAAAGTATCACCTCGCAGCGCACATCTATACTGAAAACGTATTCTTCGTGATTTTTCTTATCCATCACGCCCACTAAAATAGATCGCACCTCATTGTTTTCATCGTCGATATACTCAAGATTCAAACGCTTCAAATAGGCATTGGTGAGCGTATGCAGGTTGCGTCGTTTCAGAGCAGGTTGCAAAAATTGATGGTAAACATTGTAGCGGAGTCCATTCTTAATGGTATAGCGAGCACGACGAAATCGCCAAGTTTTCGCCGAAAACTCCTTTTTAAGTTTGTGAAACGCCTCTGTTACTTTCGAATAATCAGGCGGTATTTCCAGTAACGAATGGGTTTGTGTGCGCACCGCAGTAAGAAACGGACGTATGTCCTTCCAACGCCAATCGGTTAAGTTATGTCGATTGGCCCAATTTTCAAAATCACGCGGCTCTCCATCAAAATGCAACATATAATTGAGCTGCGCAGAACCACCAAGACCTTTACCACGCGGCAAATATTGACGCTGCAAGAATATCGGAATTCGTATTAATTTAATATCACATACGAGTGTATATATGTATGTACATACATATGTTTGTATATGCATACAATTGTATGTAGATATATATGCACTTTTTTACGCTCTACCTGTTCTTCGAGTCCACGCGAAGAATACCTTTGCGGCTCGGATAAAAATCCCCAATCATTGAGACCTTTCTGCTGGAAGGTAGCCAATAAAGGAATTTTGCTTAACAAACCAAAAGAATCGCCCGCTTCAATCAGTAGCACCGACGATGTCGGACTGTGCTTGGAGAGCAGAGACGCTATCACTGAACCAGCTGTTCCAGCACCAACTAAAAAGCAATAAATACTCTTCACATTGCCCATACTGAAGGCCTAATATATACTTAGATGTGCTACACCTACCCACTACGTAGTCGAAAACGTAGTCCGCTTGGGGGTTGAGCTCATTCGGTGTGCTATCGCCAAACAACGGCACAAATACAAACCACAAAAAGGCCAATAAAGCGATGATAATAGCACCAACAAACACAATTTCTTAAAACAAAATATATATTAAAAATTTGGTAAACCGCAAAATGGTTGATATTTAAAAAAAAAAGGTAGTGATTTTATACATACGCTGGAAATGCATTTCAAGTTCGTTCTAAAATTTCACTATTCACAACAATTTCGTTTTTATAACTAAAACAAAGTGTACCAGACATAAAGACTACCACTATGAGCACCAAGCCATATACAATGGTGGTGGGGGAAGAATGGCTATAATCCAATTACAAAAGCAAGTCGCTTTCTTTATTGAGTCGACGGACAACACATTTCATGATTCAGTATTAGGGGGTGAAAACAATTGGGCATTGAAATAATTTCTCAATTGCATGTAATAATCTTAGTAAAGACTAGCAGGAAAATAAAATCATTACTCGCAACAAATTCAAGCCATTAAATATTTGTGTCACAGGTTTTTTTTTATAAATTAATAGAAACATACAGGTTCCAATTCAAAGATAGTCTTACTTATAGCTAACCCCCGCAGCACTTGTTGCCCCTAATCTAAGCTTTCATCATTTCAATGTCTTCCATTGTTGCGCCTTCTTCCAGTTTCTTTTCTAATTCGCGCGCATCCACATAGGTGATTTCTTCTTCGGGCACGTCCTCCTCCATAAGTGCCGCTTCCTGTGCTTCTTCTCGCGCGCGACGTTCTTTGAGACCCGCAGCTGGTGAACGTATAAGCGAAATATTGCGCTGTACGTTTTTCACATCCATCTGGATTTCCACTTCTCGGCCCTTGCGCAAACGCTGCATGACAAAGTTATCTTGGCGACGTTCCTTAATCTCAGTAACCTTCTTAATGGCATCCAGAGTTTTCTGCCATGCCTCTCGACTGTATTTCACTGGAACATTGCGACGCTTCTCGAATTCAAAGCTGGGGTCGATGGCAAGCTCTTTGCCAGCTGCCTTGCGATGAGCTTTAGTCCAGCGCACCTTACGTGGGTTCTTCTTCCGTTTGAATGCTCTGTGACATTTGCTGCGACAGAATCTAAAAATCTAAACAAATAAAATGTACAATTAGTTAAGCTGAAGAATGTGCGCAGATACGCTAATTTAGCTGGACAAACCGTTCATAAAACGTGACGGCCTCAAAACAAAAACAAATGCGATAATATGCAGTGCACTCACCTTGCAGTCATTACGCACAAATTGTATCCCGTGCCCCGGGTAAACTTTGCTTGAGCAAAAGTAACACGTTTCTATACGCATTTTTGCTGAATTTTATTAAAATTCAACAGATTTTTTAATTACGTACACACGTGTTGTTTTTACTAAGAATGACAATTTTAAAAGAAGGATAAACGAGCGAAGCAGCTGTCAAAATGCTAAACATCAAAAATAATTGACAAATCATAACACCAAGAAGAGTTGCCACCGCTATGAAGTACTTTGATGCGATGATTTAATATTAACGAAAGCACATGAATAAATAGTAAAATAAAGTACAGCAAATTTAGTTCTAATAGTTACTAACGCTTTTGTTTCAGTTAAATATTATAGAAGTAGAACTTATAAAATTATATATAAAAATTCTTAACAATAAGAACTTAAACACTTTGGGAGCTGCTGTATCGATTTGTGAAACAGCTGTTCAAAATTTGTTAAGTGATACACTAATGGTTATTAGCGCATTTCGTTTTCCTACACAAGATATCCATTAGTGTAAATTGAAAATAATTGTCGCAATACATTTCAATATGTACTGATTCAAAATTTAACTGTGTCAACAAATGCTTTGAGATACGCCACATCAGCATCAACATAACTGACATTTCACCGCCGAGGTCGTGTCTTTTAACTACCATATATTTTTAACATCGGTCATTTAAGTTTCAACGTTGATGTGGGTGGGTGTGCATAATGAAAATATATAAATTGTGGATACGCTGTTACGAACGTATTTAGTGCAGAAGGCGCGCGCTTCGTAAACAAAAAGAAGTTAAGCTTTTATTAGAGTGGTTATTAAATTACACAAATGAATTACCTCGGACGCAGCGATAACAAAAGCACTAACCCAAGCCATAGCACTGCCACGCCAATCCATAACAGCTCTTACACATATCATCAGGTCGAGAGTAACCCGCGCTCCACACATCACACAAGTGCATCTCATTCACAGTCCGTGATGTACACACGCGATTGGCGTTCAGCGCTACGCACTCCACCTACCTATCGCATTGGAAATCGTACATTACGATTTAACTACCACTTCGCCTTTCTCATCATCTGCGCACTTATATTATGCTTCCTAATTGTTTACGTGCGTACTGGTTCACAATCATCTTCGGACACAGCATGGCTCAAAAGCTATAGCGGCTCAACGTACAGTAGTTCTGTGCGAAGTGCAACAGATAACGGAGATGCTGCAGCATACAACGCAAAATATCCACTCACGCCCCCACTGATAGGGCATGCCAATGAGGTGATATATCGCATTGCTATAATAGCCGATTTGGATACCAACTCAAAAGTTGTAAAGACAGATGGCAGCACAATGTGGCGTAGCTACTTGAAAAAGGGCTACTTAACATACCGTAAGACCAAACCAGAAATAACCGTTAAGTGGGACAGCGGTGAGCCTATAGTTTTAGAATCCGGGTTCGCTTTAAAAGGTCGGGGCATGGAACTATCAGAACTCGTAACGTTCAATGGCAAATTGCTGAGCTTTGATGACCGAACGGGGCTGGTATATGACCTAACCAAAGAGAAACCCATGCCGTGGGTTATTTTACTTGATGGAAATGGACACAATGCCAAAGGTTTCAAAGCGGAATGGGCTACAGTGAAAGATGAAAAGTTGTATGTTGGTTCGAGGGGCAAAGAGTGGACGACAAGTGCTGGCGACTTCGAAAACGAGAATCCCATGTATGTGAAGGTCAT
The DNA here is from genome assembly GCA_037575425.1 of Anastrepha fraterculus. NCBI lineage: Eukaryota > Metazoa > Arthropoda > Insecta > Diptera > Tephritidae > Anastrepha > Anastrepha fraterculus. The sequence goes on from JAYXIM010029971.1 coordinate 9,746, forward strand.
ATCACCGAATGGAGAGGTGCGCTCTTTGAGCTGGGCATTCAACTATAAATTTTTACGCCAAGAAGCAATGCAAATCAATTGGCCGGGTTATATGATACACGAAAGTGGCATGTGGTCCAACCACCAAAAGAAATGGTATTTCCTGCCAAGACGCTGCTCGCGCAAAAAGTAAGTAGTTGTCACTTCTGCGCTTTATCTGTGTAACCACTAATGAACCAATTGTTTTTGTTTTTTAGATACAATGAAACGCAAGACGAGCATATGGGTTGTAACTTGCTTATCTCGGCAGATGAGCGTTTTACGAAAATAAACACAGTTCCTCTAGACGCCACGAACTGGGTGCATACGCATGGTTTTTCGAGTTTCAAATTCGTACCAAACACCGATGACCAACTAATAGTCGCACTTAAAAGTAAAGAATTAGACGGTAAGACATCGACATTCATTACAGCGTTCGACACTGAAGGACGCACGATTTTGCCAGAGCAGCGTATCGAAACGGAATTAAAATACGAAGGCATCGAATTTATCTAGTAAAAGGAGCATAGCATTTAATGCAATGAATTTTGCTAGCGTACTCAAAAATGTTCGATATCTAATAATAGAATTACCAACAGTAAACGACCTATGTATGTATAAGCAAGAATTAGTTTTACCAAGGAAGGTTGCTGTCCAACTGTATAAACACAATATGACGATAGTTTGTTTTGTCTTAAATTTACTCTAAGTATTTATTTGATTTTAGTTATCTGCTTTTAAGCCGTAAGTGATAATCCATGCCTGTAATGCATGCGTCTTATAAACATAATCTTGTTTAAAATTATTATGAACGAACTGAAAGAAGAGGCTTTTCTTTCGCATTACCTGTTTTAAGCGTTTAACCTTGTAGAGGTTTCATTCGTATAGTTAAATACGCCGACAGCTTTAAGCTACAGTTTTGCAAAACACATTCTCCACAATATAAGTAAAAATGTGATTTATTATCTTAAATGTCTTATGTATTACCTTGTAAATATTACAACTAAGCGCATCACTATAGAAAAATTAATTTTGAATTTGACATTTATTAAAGAAACCGTTTAAAAAAAAGATAAGTTACATACAAAATAATATCGAAATGGTTAAATAAAAACAAGGGGAATATGCAATAACTTTAGTCACCTTAGTCAAATTTTAGGTAAATAATTTAAAAAAAAATTGTTTTTGGTGCAAAAAGAACTGGTTGACGAATCTGCGAAGAATTTGTAGACTCCAGTTGATTTTTCAACACTTCGCTACCGATTCTACATCTGCAACTATGCTTAGACCCGCAACGATCAAATCTTCTTTTTCAACGCGACCCTCCTGCGCGCGTATTTCCAATCTGAAACAATTTATAGAGTAAACAACCGTTTTTATATAGTGAATACTCGTTTTTATATAGTAAAAAAACGGTTGTTACCACCTGTTTGCATTATGATTGACGTTCCAAAGATCTGGCAGATATTTCGGTTTCATAGTGGTTAGGAAATGTTGCCGCCACTGCTTTTCCAGTTCACAGAGCCCACCGAATGCAGTTTCATACATACTCACGACCTTCTCACCGTGTTGGCAGTAGTTTTCGTTACTCCGTCTAGAAGAAAAACAACTCATACATTCATATTTATCAACACGAAACTAATTTTATATATGGCGCAGTTTACGTCGTATCAATATTAGCGGCCTCCTTAATCAATTCGTCTGTTAACTCTTCCGTTTTGTAATGATCCAGCAGAATTTTGATTAAAATGTCACGGCGCTCGGCAGGTATTTCGTTTTGACTTTGCAGCAACGCCCTCGATGCTGATTTAACTTTTCTACAAAGAGTCATTGTGATTAATTAAAAGATGTTTAAGCTGTTAAGTCCACTAAATACTTAAGCTCGGGCAGCTCGTAGTATTTCACAGCCGATTCTTCTTTCGTAAATGGCGCATCACATTGCTCCGCTAATTTCATTCGCATTCTTAAGTCATAAATATTACTAAGTTGATGGCAATCTGGGCACAGCAGAAGCACATCGTGTGAAGTATGTGACTTCATGACCACTGTAAGTTAACGCATTCATTAATTCCCCAAAGCAAGGCATGTTTAGGAGGTCTGACTTTCATTTACCTGGGAAATGCTTTCTGTATTCGCGTGGCACTACGTTTTTGCGTGACAACGGATCGAGTCGCCCACACACCACACATCGGTTTTCTTTGGGAGTCTGATAGTAACGTCCCACATCGCCGACAGCACGTCCCGAGGGCTCGAAATTTAAGCGCACAGTTAATGGAGTTTTCGCTACCACTACGCCCAAGTTTTGATCCACATACCATTGTGCTTTTTTCGCGTCTATAGTACAGAGCAATTCTCCATCAGGCGCTTGTAAATTGCAATTGTCGTATAAGGCTCTGGAACGTGTGCTAATGCTACGAGTTTGCATCTGTTTTTGTTTAGCTTTCCGACCAGTGGTCGTTATCGATTTTCTCCGTTCCGTAGCCATTATATTATTTAGAGAGCCTTCCTTGAAACGAATGTCATAGAAAGGTTGCAATCGCTCCTGAATTTTTGCGAAATTTATGCTGCTGAGATTCCAAAATGGCCTTAAAAACATAATTTTCTCTAAAGAATTTCCCAAATAAATTTCGTAAAATAAGTTACTAACTTTGCATCCAATTTCTTTGCCAGCTTTTCAAATATTTTCACAGCAACTAATGCATCGTTGGCCGCATATTGCAACTGTTTTTCGTTAAGCACTTTAGCCTCCCAATCGGAGCAGGAGAGTCGCCAGTTTTTATCCAAATGCACATCTAACAAGGATTTTGCCATTTTAGCTAAGCCTCCTGGTTTTTGATTAACCACCGCAGCCAGATATCGTAGATCTAGAGTGCTTGCCACACCTACGCCATAATCGAATGCCAATTTGTGTGCATCGTCTTGTGGGGCAACACCGACTTTTATCACATCATCGTCCTCGAGCAGGTCTCGAAGGCCCTTTGGTATTTGTTGCAAAGTACATAGTCGGAACAGCGCGCAAAGCCCCTTCTGCGAGGATAACTGCAGCAACGCTACTGGACGTCGTTTACCCCCCACAGTCACCCACTCGCAATCAAAGCCAAGTACTTTGTATTCGTCGCAATGGCTGAAATTATTTAACGAAATTAGTGAAACCATTAAATACGTATTAAGTAATTATTTACCGTTTTAATGTATCTAATACCCGTTGACATTCATCAGATGTTTCAATGACTCGTATTTGCTTCTCGCCCAATGGGTTTCCGTAGTTCCTCAGCCGAGCTAGAATGCGAGCCCGCTGCCGCATAACAATGCACAACAAACCGACGCCTGCAGTTGCCAAAAATGCTGTTTTGGCAGTAATTAATTGTGGTTTTTTTAAATCTGCCATAATAATTTTTGTACTTGTGAAATTTATAGTGTTTCTAAGAATTTGAAATACTTATGAAATTTATAATGTTTCTTATTTAATGTCAAATTTCAATGTTTTGCTGGCGTTAAAACAGCTGTTCTTCGATGTCTGTTTGTTTACCTATGAGTCCTGGTAATGGTAGCAATTTATCGTTTCTTTTTTTTTCAAATAAGTACACCAACATTTTTTGGTATAATGGTGGTAAAGAATACCTATATCTTCCCGCTGAATAGATTTTGGGCAATAAACAAAGGCCCTGTGCATCACTGAAGCGTCTTGACTTCCTCGGGTGGGTAAAAATATTTTTTTTTCTTTAAAACTTTAAACTTAATACTTTAAAACTTGGCAAATGCGTGTTTTTAATTTATAATAAAAAATAAAAAATATGTGATTTTTGGATTATGGCAAATTCGGCACTTTTACATGAACAAGCAAATTGACCTCAAGCTGTCATTCAATCACAAACTACCAATTTGCTGTTAAACTACGCGCGGGAAAACTGCATCCAAATGAGTTCGGGAAGAGCTAATAAGGCGATTGAGAATGATTGAGATGAAAAAACCGAAGTTTGGGAAAGAGGTGGGTTCATGGTGCATTTAATTGAAAACTTATGATAAAAAAGTTTTTAGGCTTTGACACATTCCGACCAAATTTCCTCTCTGGCGTCTACCAAAACGGGACAATCCTGGAATATATGGTTTAAAGAGATAACTTCTCCGCAGTGTGCGCAGTCAGGATGTGTTATGGGCAAGACGTAGCTGGGAGAAATGTTTTATTTGTGTTTTGCCTACGCCGGTGGGGTATTGTGGGGGTATATGCTCTCGGTTTATGGTACCATGGTGGTGATGGGTGCAGTTTAGCCACTCTAGTTTCGTTCTGGTGTTGAGATATCATTTATTTGTTGAAAGAATATCTCTCTTTTCACATGTGGGATCCTTTGTTATCGGTGCTGAGGAGGCTTGTTTGGCGGCACTGTCTGCCATCTCGTTCCCGTGAATTCCTATATGGCTTGGTATCCATAGTAAGCATAAGTAAGCCTCCTTGCCAATGAGCGTATCTATTATTCTGCTAATGGTGGATGAATTGGATAGAGGGTTAAGAACTGCTTTGAGAATAGATTTGCATAGTGCATATGAGAGTTTTACGGTTATTTTCCATGGCCATGTTTATAACATGACAAACAGCATCCGCTTCTGCAGTAAAAACATATGCACAGTCCAGTAAAGTTTGCACCCGTAGAGTGTCTCCGTCTGTGCCAACCACTGCAAAGCTGGCTGGTACGTTATCAGATTTTGAGCCATCTGTGAACCACTAAGTCCAATTGTCAGCTTCATAGTATGTCTTACGCTCCTGGAATATTGAAAGGAATGATTTGGGTGATGTAGATTTTTTTTTGGTTTCTTGAAAATTTGGATATGCTGAGGTCACCGGATACTTTCGTTATCTCCCATTGTGGTTTTTTTGCTTGGTAGTTTACCATCAGATTGGATAACTCTAGGTTTTTGGCGATTTTAAATATTTGATGTAGGTACATATGTATAAGAGAGCAAACTTTTTGTGAGCTTTTGGATCGGTTTATATTTGAGATGCCTTTGTTGGATGTTGGATGGGAAAATAAATTTAGGGATGAGTCTCGCTTGAATCTGATGTATTCTTTCTGAAATTGTTGGTAGGGCAACCTCTGCTAAAAGGTTTTTTATTGAAGCTATGACGAAGTGCAAAAATACTTATTCGCGCCGCTTGGTGATATACCGGCCTGAAGCCGATTTTGGTGAGTTCCAAAAGAGGAACAGCCCGTATTCGATTTTACTTAGTATAACTATTTTGATTAAATATAGTTATAAGAGTATTTATATGTACATAACATTTCTTACTTGTCAGGTATGTAATAATGTTTATTCTGGCAGCTAATGCTTTGATATCTGATATAGAATTTTATTTCCGTGAATACATAACTGACTGTCTTCTTGATCTGAAATCGTTTAAGAAGAATCTGCATTATTAGAAGTGCAGACAGGTCTAAATTTTTGTATGCACATACTTCACAATGCCAGCGGACTACTTTCATCATCATTTTAACTTGCACTTGAGCTTCAATAAAACAAAAAGCTTTAATCCATATTCGTTTCTCACATTTTGGATTCGTGCTCCCCTTATTTTGTCATAAAAGTCTATTGTGACTTCCGAAAATCAAGAAAAAGGAGAAAATAATCGATAAGAAAACTGATAATATCGTTTCGTTCGCTTTCGAATAATAATAATCCGTTACTATTCATTCGATGACGTATACGTAATTTATGATCGTACGATTGACGACTCGTTCTCGTTTGTGACTGTTTTCGTTTTTCTGATACCTTTCGATATCGATGTATGCTATGACATTTGCATTTGCAAAATATTTTTTCGTTGCACAAGACTTTTGTTGCTTATAATTAAGTGTTAGGAAAAATTGAAATTCATCAAACAGTATTAACAAAAACTAAATAAAAAATAAAAAGTTTCAAAATTCTTACAAACTTAATATTTTATAGAATTTTTTAATAACATTTATTTAGTCGAATGGGACTCTTTGAAATTTACTGAGCTGGCGGCCCTTGATCGGGGGGAATCCGAGAACTCTCGGCCTCTAAATTTGCGTTACTCTAGCGCAATTATGTTTTCGATATTGCAGCAGGTTAAACTTTTATCTATCCAGAATCGACATCGATAACTTCAGCTTATGTCAGACATGTAAATATACCCTACTTAACATGAAGCCGCTTCTCATATATCCGCTTGAACCTATTAATCCAATACACCTCTCCCTTTGGTTTCACCTCAGCGAAACTGAGTCTGAATACCGAAGTAAATAATATAAAGAAAAAATTAAAAAATAAAAATATGGTGCGTTAGAATTTTTTTTGTTGATTACTGATTGCACTAAAAAAAATTTGGACTAATTAAAAATTGAGGTGATATCGATGGTCAAAGTTCTATTTTACGTATAAAAAAATCGTTAATATGCAAAACAACAAATAAAACAATTTGATCGTTGATAATTAAAATACTTTTTTTAAGATTTTTTGAGGAAATGAAACTTTTACGAACAAATTTACATTAAACGCCTCAAAAATTTGCCCTCTTAATGTATATAAATATAACATTGATTACGACGACCAGTGGTTTCACGGCTCTTAGCAGAGGCTTCTAAGCTACTACAACAACGGTTTGGTTAACCCATGGCTCGATGCCTTGATAAACAAGGTTGTTTCCAATAGTTTATATGTTAGACTTTTTAATTTTGAAAATTCCAATTCCGGTGGTCACTAAAATAAATGAAAAACGATATTTACATTTTTAGGCTCTTTATTTATCTTCTTTTACATACAAAAATGAAAAAAAAAATTTATTTTTAAAAATGGTTCTGAAGTTGGCCCTCCCGAAAAATTGGACCTGGACTCTGTTGTCCATTTTGGCTCTTCTACTTATCTGAAGCACAAAAAACAAAAAAACTATTAATCAGTATGACTGTAGCTATAACCCGTACCGGAATAAAAAAAAGAAAATTTGAAACAAAAAAAAGTGCGTGTAGCGTAGTACACATAACAGAAGTGAAACTTTCAAGGCAGACAAAGAAAGAGGGAGAGACCCGAGAGAGAATGAGAGAGAATATATATCTAAATAAATTCACAACATTTGCAGAGAATACAAATAGGCAAAATTTACCAAAAACGGAGAAGGGTCGACCGGCGTAGGTAAACGCCGGACACAAATCGTGGCAACAACGCGCACTACTCAGAGCGTTTATAACCCGCACAAACGCAGCGATTTCAGGACCGCAGCAACGGCACAAATTACCGCAAGGCAATACCAATAAATCTGACGCCGGAATGGATAGCACTTTATAGTACGCACAAGCACTAGCCAGGAAACGGAAATAAGCGCCAAAAAGAAGGCACCAAAAAAAAACCAAAAAAATTGGAAGCGAAAAACGCCCCAAGCAGTAGGCACCAAGGGAATATAACGCCAAAAAGTAGGCACCAAATATATATTTCCTACAAGTTTTCACCAACAAACAAGCGCCAAAAAGTAGGCAGAGTTATTTCTCATTACAAATTAGCAACCACTTGGAAAAACTTAGAAAAAATAGCCTAAAGTGTATCTAAGATATATATAAGGTATAGCTCTCTCTCTCTTCTTTTCCTCTACATTATATCTCTTTTCTCTCTCGCGGAACAAAAATGCCCAAAACATTGTATGACCTTGAAATTTTACTCTACATTCGCGCTCGTCCATCGACGCCTAAGAAGTTTCACTTCAAAAATTTCTTTAATTTTAATAATTTAAAAAATGGCGTTGGAGTTGGCTCATCCGAAAAATTGGATTTATCTGAAACACAAAAACCAAAAAAATTATTAAACAATATGACTGTAGCTATGTCCCGTACTAGAATAAAAAAAAGAAGAAAATTTTAAACACCAAAAAAAAAAAAATTGTTGATCAGTATGACTATAGCTATGTCCCGTACTAGAATAAAAAAAGAAGAAGATTAGAAAATTGTTAACACAAAAACCAAAAAAATTATAATCAGTATGTCTCGCACGGGAATAAAAAAAGTTTTTTTACAACACCAGGCCGGAAAAAGTCGTTTCGAGATAAATTAGTTTAAAGTTTGAGGTACAGGAGCGCGCGGACCGCTCTCTACCTAGTTAATGGGCTGTAGAAGCTATAATATTGGGAATTTTCGCATGAAAATTCCACAGTGTATTCTTAAGATACTATACTTTCGAGATATCGAAAAAAAAAACGATTTTTTGAAATTTGTAGAACACCGGGTCTCCTCAATTTCACTTTTTAATATCCTATAGAAAGCAGAGAATTATTAGTACTTCCGAATATAGTAAAGTTAAACATAGAAAAACTTTTTACCGATGAAAATGAGATTTAGGTTTCGTATATTTTTTATTTTTGTTTTTTTTTACAAAATGATCTTTACATAATCTTTATGAAAATGAAGTTAACTCGATGTATATATATGTACATAGGTTTACGAATTAAAATAAAACAATAATCATCACATTTTGTGTCCGAAAGTATACGTAAAGAATTAATACCAAAAATTACATGTAAATATATATGTATATTACATACCATACAATTAACAATAACATTAGTGTTTCCAACAACAAAATATAATGAATAAAATAAAATAGTTTACCTATTTTCTAAATCAACAGGCTTCTCTTACAAAATATTGTATGTACAATACATATGCATAACAAAAATAAAGTGTAATTGTACATTTATTCATACAAAGTACGTCTTGAATGGAACTGGTGCTGTATTGAATGAATCACGATGATCCATAAATACATATATTATAATAATACATTTCATTTTCTACGTGGAGTTTATTAAATATTGTATTTATGTATGTATTGATTTTATTTTTTGAAACACTTTTTCGTTTTTTCTTGATTTTTTTTATATGCCAGCCTCACTTGAATTAAGTACAATCTAAAGTTCATTTCCTTTAGGTTTGGCAAAATGCATTACCGTTTTCTTTTTTCTTTTTTTAATTCTCAATATTTTGTTTTGTTTATTTTTTGTGAAGATGCAATATTATAATTATAGTCCTATGAGAGAAACCACAATGCGCTTCTATGATTAACGTAGTATTTTTCGTATATTCTAATATGAAGGAGTTTAAGTGAACTTTAATCTAGCAACAAATAGCGTAATCGTTTTCTAGCTGTAGACTCGCGCGGTAGCGATAATGCCCACTTCTTCAGTGCTGTTAATATCACTGAACTTACCACCAGCAAGGCGCCTAAAAGCGAAAAGCCCGTGGGAGTTTCACCAAAGAACATTATTTGCCATATAAATGCGAATACGATATCGGCACACCGTGCAATAGCCACTGGTCCGGCCTGTTCTATTTGCAATGATAATGTCAGCAATATTTGGCCTAAAAAGCTAAAAATACCAAGAACCACAACTAGCCAACGGTCACGACCACATGCTGGCCAGCACAAAGCGCCAATCGAGCCGCACACAATGAAAGTGTAGACAAGCGCAAATCCGCCAAAGTTTGCCATTATGACAGAGAAATGCAATCCTTTAAGAGCCCGCAACAATATATATACGTTGGCACCGAATAATGTGGACGATATGGCTGCAACTGGGCCCCAAATGTCGTAGGTTTTTCCCGAAAAGCGTTCAGTCTCTAGTGAAGGCGCAGTGTCGCCAAAAACAAATGGTGGGCGTGTAATGAGAACAACGCCGACCAGCGTAAGTATTATAGTTACTATATTAAAAAAACTGCACTGTTCCTTAAGAAAGACCCGCGCAAAAATTGCAACAAATACAGGTGTTGAAAATATTATAACACTGGCATCGGCAAGTGGCATATGACGGAAGGCATAAAAACTTAACATTAATCCGGTGGTGCCCATAAAGCAACGAAGCAGTAGTATAACACGCTTGCCTTCAGGAAATACAGGATGACGTGTGTAGACGACAATGGGTATAGCGGGAAGTAATACACCTATAAACCTGCAAATGAAAATATGCTGTATCACAGTGAGAAAATAAAAAAAAATTAAAATTTTACTCACCGAAATGAGGCAAGCTCCATTGGATTTACGTCGACTAATCCCTTTACTATAACTGAGCATAGCGAGAAAAACAGCGAGGAGAGAGTAGCTAGTATGATTCCCAAATAAGGGCAGTTAAATGTTGCCTTGAGGCGTGTAAGTAACCTGTGTGAAGTCTCGCCATGGCGAAAACCATCGACAAACTGATGCAGTTCCAAATTTTCAGGCATCGTTGTTTAATAATTTATACCGAGTTTTCCTTGGCAGGCTTAGAGTAGTTTCGATGCACTCCAGCAGCGTCGTTGCAAAACAGGCATACTAACTTTATTTCAAATTTATCTAAATTATAATGGTAATGTATGCACTGAGCAGCTGAAAAAAGGTAACCGATTTTACACCAACCTCATTGCCTTTGCTCTGCTGTTGTTGTGTGTCGTTGTTGCAGATGGAAAAATCGATTTCCCTCCTAACGTTCGCCGAAAGTTGACCAATTTGGACATTCACTGTTTATTTACCGTTCTCTATATATTAAACTACACACACGTCTGCATTGTTTGCTTAATCACTATTAATTTTATAAACATTTTTATGCTGCCTCAGAATTAATCTTTAATATAACACAAACTTTGTACGACTTCCGCATCCTTAGCTCTGCTTCCTATTGAGATGTAAAAGGTAATGGGGATGATACCGGTTTCAAATATGGCTAGGTAGCAGAATCGGTTTTTTTTTTCATTAAACCAAAACAAAAAACCAAAAACCGGTGACAAATATACATATTCCCTTATAATACGTTCACATATAAGTAGATGATCTACTTTTTCGTGCTTAACTCCCAATCCGTAATTAAAAAGCGAGAATTCCAATATAAAATTTCTCTCCTGAAATCTGAGATTATAAAATAATCCTAGATAATAATGGCACTTTTTGGCATACAACCCTGTGTTTTCTGTGTAATAAATCATTATTTTTACGCGTGTAAAGAAAAACGTCAAAGTAAAAACTAAATAAAATGGCTATCGGCAAAGAAAACAGGTTTGTAGACATAATTCTAATAAAATGTTTGTTAACGATTAATAATTATGGATTCATATAACAGAAAAAAGCTTGTGTCCATAAACGTGTGTCTTCTTATTACTTATTCTAAAATGTAATATAGAATTTCAAATGCCTATTGCTGCCATAATATTTTTTTGTTTAGGCATATCCTCCAACTGTTTATTATTAGCTGCCAATTGCGCAATTAAATTAGCAACTCCTTCTCTTTTCTTCATATCGTTAAAAATAATTAAATAAACCAAAAACAACGAAATATTTTTTATGAAGAAAAACCTTTCTCAACAGTATTGACAGCTGTTTGTCAATTGTCAGGAAATCTGCCATATGTGAACGGGTAGATTATTTCGTGGATTTATAGGTAATTAATGCATATGTGAACGTACTTCTTTTCAACAATCAACAAAGGTCGCTCGGACGTTCCGGAGTGAAGTAACTAGCATTTAAATGCGTTTTTCTCAAAACTATGTTTTTTGAACTAGTGATCACTGTAACTTGAAAACCGCTTGGTAGATTTCAATAAAATTTACACTGCTTTTGTGAAATATAAAAAACTCGTGCCTGATCGAAGGATTATTTTTTTTTAAATTTCGATTATTTTTAACAATTAATTGTCGGCTTTTTTCTCGAAAATTTGAAAAATATTTTCAGAAGCCGCCATAGTGTTAAGTTTGAAAAAAAGCTTATATCAGGCACAATTTATTAATAAAACTAATTTCTCTTGTCCGATTGATTTTAGATGAATCTCCAAGGACTTGTGATCACCGCAAGGGAGTTCTGGAGAAACGGACTCCACACAAACATCGATAACTTTTACAATTATTAAATTTGTTTTTTGGAAATTTGCCACGAAACAGGATGTATTAATGCTATGTTTTTATTTTTGTAAAATAAAGCAATTTACTTGCAAGACCAAATAATTGAAAATTATCATTTTTTCGGGCCTCTAATTACCCCTAACCCCTTTAAAACAAAACAACTCTTGTAGGAAAAAAATTTTTTTCTCTGTAACTCGTTTAAATAAATTTATGTAAAAAGAGAATTAGGTGTACATTTAAACCACAACTACACAACAATTTGTTGGTATTTCCTTTTTCCTAGTTATAATTTGTTGAATCGAATCAACCCTGAAATTATGTACTGCTCGAAGTCAGCTGTTTGCTATGGTAACGATTATAGTTTGAGCGCCACTGCAAACACAATATTTAAACCAAAAGTTCAAAACAAATACTTTCCAGAAAAAAAGTGCGATAACAAACTATATTGAAGAAGTGAAGGATTACATTAACTTGGAGTTATCAGGATTTTTCAAAGCAGCTGTCTATAACAAAAATCAACTAACTGAAATTCTTTTTGTTGTTATTGGAAAACAAAGGACAACAAAAAAGGAGCTTTGACATCTGCACAAATCAAAATAAATAGGCGGCAAGCAGTCGCGTTTATATGATAAGGTAAGTGGTTTATTAGAAAAAAAGAGTCCTAGTTATTCACATAAAAAGTAACTATAAATATCGCAATACAATATGAAAAAATGATCGGTTTCGGCTGTGCGCCTTTGTGCCACTTCTCCACACAAATTCTATTGAAATAGTTTAGAAACCTAGATCAGCCAAAACCGCATCCAGTTCAGCTTGTAAGTTCGCTGCCTTGGCGCGTACTTGAGTGATCTCATCTTGCAAATTATCAACATTGGCCTGTAGCAGCACATTGCATTTTTTCATAGCTAAAAGGCGGCTTTCGTGTTTCTTTACGCGCGGTTCCAAATTGCTCTTTTTATCAGCATTGCTGGCATCCTGAGGGAGTAATATAGTTGTATTAAACTAAAAATGAAACAATGCAATTCAAAAATAGAGTCAAACCTCTGCTTCGGACTCGCTTTCTGTTTCCGCTTCGCTTTCTTCGGATTCCGACTCCTCCGACTCTTCTTCCTCCTCTTCGCTCTCTTCTGCCTCATCATTCTCCTCAACCTCCTCATCCTGGATTCACAATTAGCATTAAATCAATTTTTAAAAGTGACCATTTGTTTTTAATTGCTACTACCTTCTCTTCATCATCGTCCTCATCCTCTTCCTCTTCCTTCATGGAGGCAGCCATCTTCTGGACTTCCTTTTCCAACTTTTTGAACTTCTTGTTTTCCTCTCTGTCATATTGAAAAACCAAATTTGCAAAAATACTATTTCGATAGATTTGCTCTACTTACTTGAGTATGACATGATTCTTTTTCATAGCCTGCTTTAGTGCCAATTTCTCCTTTTTAGCGGCTTCTCGCTTAACCTTTACCTTAGTCAATTTGCTCCTAAGCACTTTCACTTCCTTTGTCAAGCGCCGTTCGCGGCGTTCCACCTTTTTCTCTTCCGGCTCGTCAGGATCACTTTCACTCATTTCCAGATCTAATTCCGGCGAGCTGTCGCGTCCGCCATGCACATCGCTTGGACGCCTTGAGCCATTCAAAGAACCACCGCCCTATGAATAAGTTAAACCAAATTAGTTCGTTTTTTTAATGCCACGGGGGTGCGCTGCCAGGCATGAAGTGTGTTACCTTGTTGTTAGTGTAGGAATTAGCATAGTTTTCAAAGCCATAATATGATTTCTCATCATCTGAGTCTTCGTATGAGTAAAAAAATTTGGTTTGCTGCCTTCTGCTACATATGGGACAGGGTGTGGGCGTCACATTACCCTTTAAGCGTTTTTTGTTTGTTGTTTAATTTAGTTTAAGTTAATAGCGATGAGAAGTAAGAAAAGCTTGCAAGTTGTTAGAATTCATTAAAGCGTTTAAGCATACAAAAGCTACTATGTTATAAATTTGTCATAGAAGCATTACATTTTTCGTTTATTTTCCATAAGCGGAAAGAAATGTGTTTTTCAAACTCACCTGCAATGCCTGCGCTAATTTACGTTCCAGCATCTGTATCGAACGTTTTTGCTCTTCAATCTCGCTCTTCGCTTGATCAAGTAACTCGCCTGTGTCATGATATTTCTTCTCAAGGTCCTTAGCCGTCTTGCGTGCGTCTTCAGCTTCCTGCTTGAGTGAATTCATGTATGCCTCTTCGCTTGCCGGTGTGGGATCCATGGTGGCCACAATAATACGTGAACCATATTCTAGATTCTTCTCGCGCGACTTCTCGCGCTCCAACTCCGCTTCTAAAGTAGCTATTTGCGCAAGCAATTTCTTATTCTCACGCTCCTGCGCTTCGCGATTGCGCAGTTCGAGCGCCAACATTTGCTTCGTGCTTTGCAAGTCATCGCGTATCTTATCAATATCGTCGAGCTCATCACCGCTGGGATCGTCTATTGAGAGAGCGGCCACAATGCTGTTAGTAATGGCAGCCGGGTCGCTGGTGCCAGCAGATCCGCTCGCAGCACCAACAGCAGCAGTAGCAGCCTATTGAATATGTCGTTAGATGTGTAATTTGTAATGCTAAAATATGGCATTTAAATGCATTCACCTCTGCTAGCAAATTAATCTTCGACTGGGACTTTTGTATCTGCTCCTCGATGGTCATTTGTTTGCGGAACTTCCGCAATCCCTCGATGAATGGTTTACTGCGATCATTTGTTTGTGTGGATCTCAGTTTAATACCACCTTGAATTTGTTTGAGTAGTTTATTGTGCGAGTTGTCCTTCTCTGTTTCGTAAATGAATTTATTATCCACTTTCGTCATTGATTTGCATGTCAGAATTGGCTGAGATCTGCAAAATTTATATACATACGTGTGGTTTCAACTAAACGTATAAGAGTATACAAAACTGTTTCCGAAAGCTAATTACAAGTCGAGAGCAACTCATTGTTCTCATTCAATATCGCTATTCACTCTTTTTCTTTCGTTTTCATTTAGCTTAAAGTAACTTTATTTTCGTTGCCGCGTTTGCATTTTACTTTTTTAGGCTTCTATTGTCCTTCCTTGAGTGGATGCACCTGCGTTGCTTACTCTTACGCTTTTCAACTCACCTGTCGCTGCACACCACATGCCGCAATTTCTTGCCAGACTCTACTTCCTTCATCATTTCTGACCAATCTGGACGCCTGCGCGGTCGTGTCCTACTCGAGTGTATGCAAAATGCAAAATTCAATTTATGCAATGGGTTATTTTTCACAATTAAGTCATAATTTATGCAAATCAGTAATGCCGCGAGTAACTTGATTCAACTTACTTAAGCTTTTCTAGGGTGGCCTTTTGTGATTCATTCAGCTGACGCTTCTCGCCAGGGCCGCCTGGTGGTGGCGGTGGTGGTGGCGCTCTGGGTACCAACGAAGGCAGCGGTGGAGGTGCGGGGACTGCAAATGTGATCCAACCGGCAAGTGACGAGCGCGTGCATACCCAAAGCAACGAAAGAGTAGGATACGAGCGGGAATGTGTGCATAAATGCATAAAAGAAAGAAACGCGATTGAAAAGAAAGACGTTAGAAGATTTTTAGTTCATCAAAAAACATAAGTCTAAAGTAAATTGCAGTGGCGAGTAAGTGAAATATTTAATGAGGTTACGATTTGCATGGTTGCGGTGCAGTTATACTTGATTCAATGGTGGTGCAAATTCAAGTCACTTTATCCTAACTACTGGCATTTGAACCTGCTCTTTCTTAGCTATGAGTATTTTTTCGCTATTTGTGCTGTACGTAAGCGGTGCTTGTGAGTTCGCTTAACAGAGTTGGTGTCATTACTGTTGGCTGAGTAGCAAAGGATGACTTACAGGCAGCCAACTATAGCCGGAGTAGCAATTACGCACTGTCGGTTTGTGCTTTCACAGATGCAGCGTTTAACCCACATTGTGGGTTGCTATTGGTTTGGAGGTGTGGACACTTTATGTGCGCTCCTTTTTGCAAAAAAGTTAATTAAAGCATCAAAAGTTTGGTTAAGTAAATCTCAGTTGTGTTAGATATAAATATTAATCACTTCGACCAAGTGACAACAACTGAATTCATAAAAATTTTAATAAAACTTCGAAAGTAGAGAGCAGCGCATGTAGAAGTGTGGAATGGTTAATAAATATCTTAAAAGTGCATGCCCTATACAGGCTGGCTTTGCTTGCTTGGATACGATAACTGCCAAAAAGGAATAGAACAATACAAAAATATATAAAATAAGCCCAAATGTCAGCTTTGCTTGAAGCGCTTGAAGTACGGCGAAGTTTCAAATAGCTCAATGTTCTATTCAAGGCGAATCTATTAAAGGTGGTGTTGGTAAATCAGCTAAGTTGTTTTTTTTTTTTTCGCCGTGCCCATGTGGCTGTCAGCTCAGAATGCAACAAAGCGAATTCCTTCTTTGTTTTCTAGTTTCTCAATACTTTGCTTTGACAATCAATTGTACAGAGCAGTGTTTTTGGTCTAGTGCCACCACCTTTAATGAATGCATCTTGGTTCTATTTGCAGCACTTTTGACACTAGGAACTGAACACCCCTGTTTTTCATTTAATTTCATTTGGTTTAATATCATTTGTGAATTTTAGGCAGATTAGAGCGATTGTTTATTCACATTTGTTTTTCAAAACTGTTTGCAGAAAATTTGCAATATGTTTTCTTAGCTTCTAGTTAAGGTTCTGTATTATGCATTATTAAATATGGCTAACATCTCTGTTTCCTTTTTCCTTTTACGAATCATCTGACTGTTATGACAGCGTTTAAAGCACCCATTTGGCCATACAAGTTTTCAAAGCCAACCAAAGTAAATACACTAAGAAAAGCCAGCCTGCATTGGGCCATCCCCCTATGTCTCGTTCAAAATTGCTGATGTATAGATTATGTATGGTGGGTGCATGTAGTGGGCATGGCGTAAAAAATCTGACTGAATCTTTCAAGTCTGTGTAAGGTCAAATGCAACTAATATTTATTAATTTTAGAGCGACCGCATCATATCTGTGAGAAGATTTTCCAAATTAGAGGCAGTGCTCAACTCAACATGAGATTATAGGCTTCTTCTTTTCGCCAGCGTTAGCAAGTAAACATATCTTAAGAGCTGGAATAGAGCTGCCTTAAATTACATTTTTTAGCAAAATAGTGAGTAATATGAGTTGTATGAGGTATAATCATACTCGATAGCAGCGAATCTTGCTCGATAACTTTGTTTTTGCTTTCAAATGCAAATTTATTGTAAAGTGAGCCGACCAGAGAAGTAGCCTTATATGGCCTTATATGTACATTTTGCTATGCCCACTATAATATTCAACCTACATTTTGCTCCAGTTTAGAGACAGTCACGAAATGGGTCAAAATGAATTAAAGGATGTTGCAAACTTTTTGAAAAAAAAAAAAATGCGCAAAACCGTCAACAAAACAAAAAAAGAGTAAAATTAAACGAACAAAAAAAACAAAAAATATATATAAAAAATTTAAAAAATTAAAAAAAAAAAACATAATAAAACAAAATATATTATTATTATTGTTATTATTTATAGGGGCTATATACATTATAACGCTAATTAAGTTAAATTAGAAAAAAAATTAAAAAGAAAAAAAAAAAAATCAAAAAAAAAATTTAAAAACAAAATTTTTTTAAAATTTATTATTATTATTATTTTGAGAAGCTATATATAATATAACCCTAATTAAGTTAGTATAAATAATAATCATTTTTTTTAATTTTTTTTTAATTCTAATTTTTTAATACTAAATATTTTTTGTTTCGTTTTTTTTTTATAATTTTACTCTTTTAAGTTAATGTTATATTTTAAGTATATACATATCTTCTATAAATAATAATAATAATTAAAAAAAAAATATTTTTAATTTTTTTTTAAATTTTTTTTTTGTTTTTTAATTTTTTTTTGTTTTTTAATTTTTTTGGGTTATGGGTATTGTGTGTATCTCTTATAAATAATAATAATAAAAATAATTTTTTTTTTATTTATTTTTAGTTTTTTTAATATAGTTTTTGTTTTTTAATTTTTTTTTTGTTTTGTTGATGGTTTTGCGCTTTTTTCCAAAGGAGAAAGGTAAAAATTACACTGTGCGACAGTGAAAATATACTTTTATCGAGACCTAGTACAACTTGTAGGTATAGTAAAACTAAGAAACATGGTATAGGAGAAATTTCCATTACACCCCCAAAATCTCATTTTATGGCCATAAAACCGTTTTTCAGTAGGTTGATGTGAACAATCACTCCTAACTTCGCCAATTTCTATCCGATTTCGAATTTGTTTTTTTAGTTCGAAAGAACAAAAACAAGCCTTTTTGACAGTGTGTTGACAATTTTTCTGAAATGACAACTGACGAGACTGTAGACGGAAGTATTTGCAATTTTTTTATTTTTTCTCTATTTTTTCAACTTTGACATAATTTTTACGATATTATCCGATATTGAGGATTTTTTTTAGTACACTGCTGTTATAGTAAATTTAATTTTGCGTCGAATGAGCTATATTTGACTGTAATTCAATTAAAATTAATAGAGTTGTGTGGGTTTTAAGATTTTTTCTTTTTTTTTACTACGAGATTTGGTATGCGTTTCGAAGCATGACAATGATAACAAGTGTCATTATAAACACATAATATTTATTGGAGTATTGTGCAGTGCAGCACTGTACGGTATGGTACGGTGCGGTACGGTGCAGTACACAACGGAGCTGGTTCCAAACTTAAAAATGCATTGGAAACGGCCCTTTGGAGTTTAGTATAGTACAGTACATTTGTCATTCTCTTCATCAGTTTTGAATACTTCTCTGTAAGAAATTCGATCATCATCATTCATCTTAAGTCGTCATCAACTAAATTCCATTTCCAAATCGAGAATCGAGCGTTTCAGATTGTCTTCCCGATAGAAGTAAATCACGAGAAAGATCCTGAAAATCTGAATTTGATACAATGTGTCGTTCTGAACTCTTAGAACCAGACGGAAAGTACTCTTCATCATCACGTTCATTGTTATTAGATTGATCATCATCAGCAATGAGTTGAACTTCAGTTCCTGCAGTTTAGTCAATCATATCGTCCAAGACTACGGGGTTCTTAACAGTTGCAACATCAGCATACTTTATGTGCTTTCGAGCTTTATAATGATGACCGTTTACGTCCGTTTTATAAAAATAACAATCATCTGGTTTATGATAAGGCTGATGATGCCACATCATCCGAGAATATTGAGAAATTCGACTTTTCTGGCAACGTTTTGATTTATATCTGTTGAATTTCAATGAAACAAACAATAAAACTTTGACGTTTTAATAAGGTTAAATTATAATAACAAACTTCTTTTGTTAATCAATGTACAGTGTGAACTTTGGTACACTTGGGAGCTTTTTCATATTTCTATTGAAAAAAAATGTGCTATAATATGTAAGATATTTTCGTAAGTTCTAACCAGTTCTGTTGTATGCAGTACAGTGTACTCTTATGTATACATATACACTCCAATAAATATTACGTATCTATAATAACGCATCAAAACACGTCCTTATTCCCATTTAGCGTAAGCTATACCTACTTACCAAATTAGTAAAAAAAAAAATAAAATCTTAAAACTCACACAACTCTTTTAATTTTAATTCAATTACAGTCAAATATAGCTCATTTGACGCAAAATTAAATTTACTATAACAGTAGGGTACTAAAAAAATCCTCAATATCGGATAATATCGTAAAAATTATGTCAAAGTTGAAAAAATAGAGAAAAAATAAAAAAATTCCAAATACTTCCGTCTACAGTCTCGTCAGTTGTCATTTCAGAAAAATTGTCAACACACTGTCAAAAAGGCTTGTTCTTGTTCTTTCGAACTAAAAAAACAAATTCGAAATCGGATGGAAATTGGCGAAGTTAGGAGTGATTGTTCACATCAACCTACGGAAAAACGGTTTTATGGCCATAAAATGAGATTTTGGGGGTGTATTGGAAATTTCTCCTATACCATGTTTCTTAGTTTTACTATACCTACAAGTTGTGCTAGGTCTCCATAAAAGTATATTTAATTTTTTTATTTTTGTCACACCGTGTTATATATTATATGTACCTAAGTAGCTGAAAGTTTCGAACTTTTTAGTCAGAACTTTGCGAAAAATTCCTGGTATGCAGTTTTGTTGCTCATTCAGTTTTGGTATAATATCAGCCATAGTCAAAAGTATTCACAGTGTTTACAAGAGAGCTTTTGTTTTTTTGTTTGTTCAACAATTGTAATGAAAAATGTTTTTGTTTTTCAAATATTTAGAGTATGCAAAGATAGCTAGTGCAAATTCAAAGAAAACAACGGTATATTTCACACTAAAGCAAGCGCTTGAATTTACGCGAAATTTCAGCTCGTGTAAATATTTTTGATTATGGCTGATATTATACCAAAATTGAATGTGCAACAAAACTGCATACCCGGGATTTTTTTCAATATTCTGAGTATAAAGTTTGAAATTTTCTACTACATAGTTTTTGTTCTTTCTTCTTTGTTTTTTATTTTTTGAATTTTTTTATATATGTATGTATATATTTTTTCTTTTTTGATTTTTATTTTTGTATATTTTTTGATTTTTGACTTTTTTTTATTAAAAAAAAAATTTTTTTTTATCCAAAATTCTGACTATGAAGTTTAAAACTTTGAGTTATATAGTTTTTCTGGTGGTATAAATCGCGACAGGATAAGTTATTTTATTCTTTTAAATTCCTTATACATATATCGGGTGTTTTTTTAGCTGCATGGGAACCATCGATATAGATAACTATGGTTTCACAGCTGGGAATGGCAAACTGTGTTGATATTTCTCTTCAATAAAGATTGTCAAGTCATCAAGAATCGTTTAACTTCCAAATTGTCGACCTTCTCTTAAAAAAAAATAAATCTGTTCGCTAACTTCATAGAGCCAAGTTGAAAAAGAGGCCGAAATATCGACTCGTTGTCGTTTTCAACTTGTTGGCCTTTGTCCTTCGGCTACACGGAAAATCTTACGTAAGGATCTTAGCTTAAGTGCCTATAAAATACACCTCGTGCAATAATTGAAGCCAAATGACCATCATTTCCGTCGCATTCTTGCTGATTGAGCTTATTTAGATTTATTATTCAGACTTATTGGAAAAAGTAGTCAAAAATTGGACTGATCGAATGGACCATATAACTCATAGCCGTGGTGGACATATGCCGGATATCATTCGCATGAAATTATCTACCAGATTATAGTAAAAAAATTCATTCCAGCAATATTTCTGTTTTGTACTATCATTTCGCTCTTAAAAAAACTCCCGATGTATAACAGGCGCTTACACCCTTTTAATTGGTGTTTGGCCTCCTCCTCCTGCTATTTATGCTGTGCGTTGTAATACTATATATTTCCATAAATGGAGCGACCTACAATTTTACACTGCCTCCGAACGGCTGATGGTTTTTTATGAGAAACTTTTTCATGGCAGAGTCCACTTATAAAAAAATTCGTCCTATAATTTGGTGTTTCAATCTAAGGTATGTACAAGCTGTAGATGTACCTCTGCTTATTAATAATATCTAAAAGCTCACACTTCCTTCTTTATAACTTTCCCAATTCCTTTCTTATATTCCCACCTTCTCATTAAAACTCCGCGTCATAACTATTTTGCATGTTGATTTATTTTATGTAGTGTATTTTCGTTGCCTCCCTGATTGACCCCTGATTTCACTTGCCATGTGCAGTACAAAGTTCTAGCGTTAATCTGCTCCATTGGTAGTTTTGAAATACCCAATTTACCCTTCTAAAACTCAACTTCAACTTCATTAAAAACAATATTTTCAGCATGACGATTATCCCTTAATAGTTGCGCCTGCTGTGCTATAGACACCCTGTGGTTTTTAAGTCTTCATATTTGTGTAGCCGACGGTGGTTTGTTGTCTAATTTAGTTGTGCCTTTATAATTTTGTCTTCCTCTTCAATTTTTTGCGGTCCGTTAAGATAGCTTCAGAGTTTACACAAGAATATTTTAGTAAATAATTCTGCTTAAATTCCGCTTTACTGCAAACTTTAAAGTCACTTTTTCGTTTACCCTTTCGGGTCTTTTTCTGGTATTTTGCCACTTCCTTACTCAACTGGAATTAAGTTATTTAATTCGGCTAAATATATCTTTGGGGTTCTATGTTTTGTTAAAAAGATTAGGGAGTCTTCTGTAAGTTAAATATTGCCAAGTATATTAGTTTGTGTGCATTAGTTTTTAATTAAATTAACATTTTGATATTTTTTTGTTTTTTTTTCACCGTAACGAGTTTTGGTTCAAGTTAAAAGGAAGCTGCAAAGACAAGTAGGAATTGATATAAACGGACAAGGTACATACAAGCGCAACAATTTTGTATTTGAATAGAATAAACACAAAACTGCTGTAAAAATTTAATGCTGTATCTTTTTAACAATTGAAACTCCTTTTGAGTTAATAAAATATGAGCTGGCACACTATTTGTTGTTATAAGTTGCTGAATTATCTCCTGTGTCAATAAAATCTCCCTGGCATTCAACTGCAGTTAAAGCTAAACTGTCATATAGTATAACTGAGTGTTGGCTATTGAACACGACATCAGAGTAGGATCTCCGAATGATATAAGCTTGCAAATGATATACGTACACGTACATATGTATGCACGTTCTTATCATTAAATACACATTCCTGTTGCTACACTTTTATAATTCACTGGAACAATGGAATTAGGTATATTAAATTCGTGTCGGTGCTTGCATTCATTTATACATTTTGTTGTTGTCGCATTCACAACCCTTTCACGCAGTCAAAATGTCAATGCCACAAAATGCGCCTAAAAGGCGGCTAATTAGCCTTATTCGAAATGCCATCCGACGAAGGCAGATTATTTCGTTTTCAACGCTTTCAATGAGTTTCATATACATTTATTTTTTTCCTTATTGTTGGTTTTGGCTTTTGTCTTTTAATTTCGTAGAAAAGTAAATCATTCTGTATATGTGTGTGTGTGTGTGCCTTGACATATTGTCCTTGTGCTGATGTTTCGTGGCTGCTGGCGTTCCCGCTGCCGGGTTATATTCTGTCACGTTGGGCTTTGCTATGTTTGACTTTTTTAAAGAGACGTTTGTTTTGTATTGTTGCATTGACGCCTGTGGCGAATATAACGCTTTTGCTCCCCGTTGTGGCAAATAGCGCGACTTTGCGCCCAATCCGCCACTTAACCCCACGTCGTACACTCAGTATCCATATAACGCGGCATAGTCGTCCTTCTTATCTTTTGCTGGTTTTTAGTCGCTGCGTATTCTGCGGCGTGGCTTTTGAATACTTATTTCGAATTTTGTTAATTTTTGCAAAAGCCCACAAAGTAAGAAACTTTTCTTTGTTTATTTTGCTCAACACATTTTTTTTTTTTGCTCTTTTTGTTTTTGTTGTAGCAGTTCTTTGCTCTCCTTGATGTTGCTGTCGTTTGCTTTTTTAAGCATTTGCTCAACACTTTTGTCAGTTTTGCGCCAAGTGTGCAAACGGAAAATCAAGGATTTGTCTTTGTTGGCTGCTTTGCAAGATTAATGTTTATTTACATTGTTTTTGTACATTTATGTTTTTTCTTTATGTCAGACCATGTGGAGTGTACGACAAATGCTAATAGTACCACTCATAACCTCAATAAAAATACAATAATAAAAAATGAAATAAGCCTCTACAAAAATAAAAAAAAATCGGCTTAGTGGCATTTAAAAGAAATTACATTCAAAAGGCATTACAAGTTTCCATTACAGAGGAATTTCCCATTCATAATCTCAATATTTTTAAAATAGACCTACGCCTTGACGTTGGTGGGTTTTCCTCAGTTGCCACTCCAATAAGATCGTATGTAGAAAAAGCTACAAAATAAAATAAACAGAATTCCAATTCACTTCGGCTTCTCTGGTGCGATCTAGACAAAGAAGCCGTTTCCTAGGCAGTCGTACCTTCTATGACAAAGTTTGTCGACAACAAAGAAGTTCTTCAGAAGATACATTGGTTTTACGTACATCCTCCACCCCACAAATATTATTGGTTACGATAGCTTAGCTTAGGTGGCCACCACCCTCCGAAAGAGGGCACTTACCACTCACAGGGTGAAGGGCATCAAGGAATTCCTCTATTGTGTTGCCATTTAACGCAAAAGAGAAGAAAGAAGTGAAGCGGCAAGGAGACATTCGAAAGTCAACGATGAGCAATATGTACTAATACTATTATTTGTTTCAAACACACACGCATACATACATACATACGTGCAGACCGATAACTTTTATCTCCACATTTGTGACACAATAAGGACAAAAGAAACTTGTTCGCCTTAAGCTGTCATGTAATCATATTTCAAAATACCGCAATACATATACAAATTGTACATGAATGTAGACGTGTGCGAGTGTCGCAATTTGTAACTGTTCTTTTGTGTGTATCTCTAATCGCATCTGTAAGACGGATTATACATTTTTAAACCACATTTCTGCGCTTTCACATAATCGTACGCATTGTAATCGCCTTTATAGAGCTTCGATAATTGGCATGATCCGATAATGATTTCAGTTAATTATTTTGCGCTTTGGTCGGCTTCAAAATGTGTTTCGCATGCAACATCCTTCCTTTACTTGTCGAGGAACTATTAAACTCAACTATTCAATCTTAAATGAAAAAATATTCAAAATAGTAGGCACACACATAATTTGCCTAATCTTGAGAGCTTCATAAGGTGAGTTTCATAATCATAAGACACCTTTGGTATACAATTTTTGAATTACCATAAGTTCGCTTTTACTTTCCGGAGTAGCTTTTATGTGGCGTCATTTTAACAGTTATGGACTTAAGACTTCCATCCAATTGTTTCTGGTGCGAAAGCTCACTCTATTTTGTAGAACCGTTATGTTTTTCGAAGAATCTGCACTTTTGCTAGTCTTTTCGGCGTTTCATAATGATGAGGCGCACTAGTCGAAAATAAGCTTCTGAAGAGATAGAAGGTCCTGATTGTTGTTTTGGATGACTTTAATTGTAATTTAAAAAATATAATTTCGAAACATTTTGGCCTACAAGGATTCAGGCTTGTCAATAAAATTAATTGCAAAAACAAAAACAGGCAGAAGTCGTTGTGTTATCCGGAATTTTTTACGGAGTCCTGAGAATTACAACATTTTGAAGCCCGTTGGAAGAAAATTCTCACTATCAAGTCGAGAACAGCGAGCAATCATAAGGAAAGCTTCTAACTCGACTAAGTCTTCCGCCAACTTGGCACTGTTGTACAAAATAAGGTTTCAAAAACAATAGTTTGGCGCACATTACAGAGGTGCAATCATTTAAAATTATCAGAAAGGTCCCCATCTTTTGCTACGGCACAAGCTGGCGAGTCTTCAGATTGCAGAAAACACTTAGACGCCAACTGGGACACGGTAAGATAGATATTTGGAATATTTTTTATGTTGCCCAATTTCAGATTATTTTTTAAAAAGGTTATATTTTCAGACTGACCGGACCCGATGTTTTTTTAAATTATTGGAGAGATTTGCGCTAGAGCTCCCTCTTATTTTCCAAGCTCTACTTCGGTGGAGGTTCTGTTATGGTTTGGAGTGCATTTACGGCGAAAGCAACTCTTGATATACAGTTCACATCATCGCGTGTGACTAGTGGGGACTACAAAAACGTTTTGAAAAATAATCTCCTTCCTTTTATTCAGGATAATCGGAAAGTGCCCTTCGTTTTTCAGGAAGTCAACGCTCGAATCCACGTGAGCAGGGAAATAAGACCGATTGTTCCATAGAAACTATAGACTGACCGACATGTTCTCCCGATCTAAACCCAATAAAAACATTTGGAGTATATTAGCTAGAAGAGTTTATGCCAACAATAGGTAATTTGGTAACACCAACGAGCCTAAAGCGGCAATTGAGGCAGAATGGGCTTCTCTAGATCCAAATGTACTTAAAAAGTTAGCAGATTCGATGAAAAAAGGTGTATTTTGTGTCGCTAAAGCAAATGGTGCATCCATAGAACATTAAAATATTCTAGTCCACAGAAAAAAAAAATCGAAAAAGTATACTTTTGTTAAACGACCACTTTAATAAAATAGCGTATTATCATTTTAAAACGCCAGGGAATGCGTTTTTGCTAAAATTTGTCTTTATATATTAAAAAAATTCTGAATTCTGTAATGAAACTTTTGTTACTTTAGTCGATGTGTACAATTTTTATTTTCCTCTGAAATCTATAAATTAAATTACTTTCAAAAATTAGGGATGTCTTATGATTATGAAACGCACTTTAGATAGCTGCTTGGCTAAAATACTACTATTTAAGGAAATCTGTTTGGTTTTTTAATTTCCGAAGATCCAGTTCAGAGATATAGTGGTCACCGCAAAGCGTCTTTTTTGAGAGGAGCTCTCGGAGCTCCTTTCCAAATAAATAGTTTTACTAATACTAAGTATTAAAATACAGTTAAAAGATAACATTTATAAATCAATAATTTGAAAAGTTTTCTCAGAGAAATTTCTGGAAAATTTGCTTTTTTCGGCCTTCTAACCCTTAAGCTTATTTCACACTTCGCACGAAAACGTCCAAGAACCATATCTTGCGGTATTTCAAATCAAAACACAAGAAATTTTCAGAAGGATGTCCCAATTATTTTTTATATAGACTTTTCGCATTTCCTTCAAAATTAGCTGTCCATATTCAGCTCTTTCTCTCACTGTGAAATTATCATATGGAATAATTGGAGGCATTTGCAGCTGCCTCTCTAAATTAAGTTGCTCTGTCCGTTTCCTCTTCTCGTGTGTTTTTCGATACGTAAACTCAATTGTCAACTGTCACGTAGTCGTGTGTCCTTACAATTGGCATATCAGCTGTTCATTAGGAGGTTTAGATTCGACTTAAACATATTTGATATTAAGGTGACTATCAAAGGCCCTCAAGGGCAAATCTCCGTATGAACTTATAAGAAAGTTACTTTTAAAAACCATTTGCTGTTCTGACACTGAAGATTTCTGCAGAATATGGGGAATACATTTGTCCTATTATATTTTGAAATTACTGCAGATGATAGACAAATAATCAACTTTCTATTTTAGCAACCAAAAAAAGAACCAATCCTTCCTCTTTTTAAATGAAGTCGTGACCCGAAGTGAAATGTTCACTACCAGCCTTTGCTTGATTGTATGCTGATTCGCTTTGCAGTTTCTAGCTGAAGTTTCAGTAAATTAAATTAAGTTACTGAGTCAAACTTTTTAAATACTTAACCGTTATGAAATTGTTTTAGAAATATCTCGAATCCAGCGCTTCTTACCAATTCTACGATTCATCAATTCTAGTCAATTTATTTCTTCAGCAATTAACCTAATTTACAAATACGATTTTATAACGAATGAAAGTTTTGTTTAATTTAATTTTTATAAAATTTAAAAATTTGATTTACATAGTTTCTGTTCACCATTCATAAAGGGTGTTTTTTTTTCGATAACTATGGCTGAGAACGGCAAACTGTTTTTGATATTTCTGTTCAGTAAGTTTTGGCAAATTATCACGAATCGTTTAACGCCAGAAAAACGCTTCCAAAGTGTGGAACTTCTTCTTAGCATCACAGTCCTTGGTAAATCATTGCTTCATTCTCAACCTTGAGCCATCTGTCTCTATCTAAGGCTACCTCCTTCCACCTTGGCGCCTTTCGATTATCATTTGTTTGCATCGATAGGCCATGCACCTTCCGAGCAGCGCTTCAATTCTCACGAAGAAGCCAAAAAATGGCTCGATGATTGGTTTGCGGCCAAAGACGACCAATTTTATTGGCGCGGCATCCACAAATCGCTAGCTATGGCTATTATTTTGAAGATTAAATTTGTAACCATTTTTTGTTAATAAACGTTTGAAATTGAAAAAAAAGTCTCATTTCATATCAGTTATGAAAAAATTAACCTTCCATACTCTCTGGCAGATTATTTTTCTTTTTCGTTCACTTGCAAATTGGTTTATTCGTTTTGAATCGCTTTTATTGAGAGCAATTTATGCACCACCTGAGTACAGCACATACGGCTATCAAAGAAGTAAACGCAAAACCTCACTATAAAGTTCACTGAAACCGCTTCCCGCTTCATTTGCATTAATACAAATTGCAATAATATCTTAAATACACATATTTTCCATTTCCCCTTTGCTGTAGTACACCACCAAACAACAATCAGACTCACTGGCGACGACGTGACTGTCTGAACGCGCAGAGTACTCGTACACAAAGCAATCAAAGCCAAGCTACCAAATGCAAATCACAAACGCCAAAACTTCGTTTACATTTTCAATTTTGCTGTGATACCATATAATATACCTGATGGTTAGCAGAAATATTAAGGCGACGACGAATAGACCGTCGCTAATAATAGATTTTTAAGTAATGAAATTCAGCTCACTGCTACCGCAACAAACAGAAAAGGTTTTTTATTCATGCAAAATCATCGCAAATCATCAGCAATGTAAAAAAAATAGTAGCGGGACTTACTATAAATGGAGAAGAAATACATGCACACATACATATGTACATATACAAGTTGCGAAGCTGTTGCTTAGGTCATTGTACAATGCGCATTTATACATTGGCTTAAGTACTTCTACTTGTGAAAGTATGTAAATATGTAAGTATGTAAGAGAGCTCACTGTGGCGAGCTCCTTTCACGACGATCGTTAGCATAAGTGCATGAAAAGTCTAATGAATGGATGGGATGAGCGTAAGCTTGAAGATTTAGCATACGCTTCGGAGGAATGGAGAAAATTGTATGAAAAGAAATAGAATAAACAAATAAAATAAATAAAATGATGAAATAAGTTTGCGTTAGCTAAATTAAATTTAAATTGCAATATATGTATGTATGCGAATTAGTGCGTTGAGCGACTCTGCATTTGAGGGAGCTTAAGCGAAACGCCGCTGCGTTTTACACTGCGCCCTAAACATATATTTATTTACTTACATATTTATTTACATTTGTATGTAGAGTTACAATTTCTTGCGCAAATTTGTGCTTTATTTAAAAAGTATTATAATAATTTTAAATACTAGAAAATTTCAGAAAATCATATTTACTCGCATCTCAAATTTGGCAGCGAAATTCAATAAGCTCGATTTAGCTTGGCGCAATAATCTCCTGAGGTAGCCAAATTAAAAAGAATTTTGCTTTTCAACCATGGAAACAATATTTGGGAATTTACGATATCTGGTTGTGCACGGAGCCAGCTAGCCGAGAGCAAGGCAATGCGCCATTAATAATTCTGGTCATAATAGCAATAATGAAAAGCAATAATCATCAATCGCGCGCCTGAAACTGTGCTAATAATATTGGTAAATAGCGCAAAATATACTTGGAAGTAGGGGGACGGCAAATGGCTTGTTTAAGAACGGTGTGTCGAAAGTAATGAATTAGTGTCGGACGACCTTAGTGATGAAATTTTCAATGGAAATAATAAAATTTAATGGCTTTCGAACATCTTTAAAGTGGCGTACGAATTTAGTTTAAATATTTTTCGCACTTGCCATCGTTCGAATTATATAATAAAATGTTTGCAGGTTTTTTTAATTTTTTTTTTTTGGTTGTGTATTTTGCGCTGGACCATTTCGCTAATTGACGTAAAAATAAATTTATTCAATTCGCTTTACTTTATTGTGCATACATTTCTTTTTAAAGTCTATTATACTGTTGTTTACGCAAACATATGTATGTTTGTATGTCTGTACATACTCGTGTATGTGGATGTACATATATTTCGCCTATTCACTTGGAATTAATGCAAAATGAAATCATGAAGAAAATAAATAAACAAGCAAAGCAATATTCAGCTTTCATGTTTCTTCATTCGTTATGCGCCCACGTATTTAATATTTTATGTCTGTATGTATGCATGTGTTTTTATATTGTCGCAAAAATATTCAAACCTGTGCTGAATAATAGCAGCGCGACATGTTACAAAATGTTGCTTATTTAAAATTTTTGTTTTTTGTTTTTGCTGTTTTTTATTTATTTATTTATTTTTTGTTTGTTTTTATTTTAATTTTTTATTTAAATGTTTTATCTTTTTATTATTATTATTTTCTTTTTATATATATTTTTTTTATTATTTTTTATTTTTTTTTTTTTGTGTTTGCTGTTTTTTATTTATTTAATTATTTTGTTTTTATTTTAATTTTTTATTTCCCCTTTTTTATGTAAATTTTTTATCTTTCTATTATTATTATTATTTTTTATTTTTCATTTAATATTTTTTTTGTGTTTGCTGTTTTTTACTTATTTAATTTTTTTTGCTTTTATTTTAATTTTTTGTTTTCCTTTTTTTATTTAAAGTTTTTATCTTTTTATTATTATTATTTTTTTCCATTTTTTGATTTTATATTTTTTTGTCTTTGCTATTATTTATTTATTTTATTTTTTTTTGTATTTAAATTTTTTATTTTCCCTTTTTTATCTAAATTTTTTAGCTTTTTTATTATTGTTATTATTTTTTTATTTTTTATTTTCTATTTTTTTATAATTTTTTTGTGTTTGCTGTTTTTTACTTATTTATTTATTTTTTTGTTGTTTTTAATTTAATAATTTTATTTTCCCTTTTTTTATTTAAATTTTTTATCTTTTTATTATTATTATTATTGTTTTTATATATTTTTTTATCTTTATTTTTATTTTTTTGAAATTTTTATTTTTATTTGGTTTAAATTTATTTTTTATTATTTTTGTTTGTTTTTGCTGTTTTTTATTTATTTATTTTATTTTTGTTTTTTTATTTTACATGTTTTATTTAAATTATTTATCTTTTTTATTTTTTTGTTTTTGTAATTTTTTTTAATTTGTTTCTTTTTTTATTTTTTTTAATTTTTTTAATTTTTATTTTTTTATATTTTTATTTAAAAAATTTTGTTTTGGTCTATGTTTTTTGTTTTTTTTTTTGTTTTTATTTAATTTATTTTATATAAATAAATAGTTTCAACTGCAACAAAAACCATACAACGTAACAAATCTGTAAACTTTTTAGGTAGAATTTTCAAAAAATGCTTTTTGATCCAATATTTTGCCTATTTAAGTGGCTCAAAATTCAAGTTAATTTTTGATACTTTTTTTCTAGTTTTTATTTTATTTATAAAAATCAACGCAATTTTTAAGCAATTTTAAAATTGAATTTTTTATATCAAAATTCGATGGGATATAAGCTAAATATTTGCAATTTTTCTGAAGATTATGATAAAATGATTGAAATTTTGATGAAAATGATTGAAATTGTGATGAAAACGTGTTGCATTTTTTTCAAATTTTGTAAAAAGTTTAAAATTTTAAGTTATATAATTTTGTGGAAAAAAATGTAAAAATAAAATAAAATTTAAAACATGAAAAAAACTAAATAAAAAATAATAAACAAAATATAAATCGAAAATAATAAATAACAGATAACAAATAAATCTAAACATTGCAATATGTCGTGCTGCCATTTTTGTGAACACAAGTGTATGTGCAGCTCTATGAAAGCACATATGCATCTCACATTCAAAAACTACACAACGTGCCACGATACTTGAGATACAGTAATAAAATTTACAGGCAACATTTGTGAGCTTCGAAAATACAAATTGGTTAATTTCTCTAAAGGTAATAAAGAGGCTCGCTATCTTTACATGTATTCTCTAACTCTATGTGAGAGGTAATGGCTTCCCTCTCATTGGCTTCAATTTAACATCTTGGATGAAAGAGTTTAAGCTGGAGTTATTCATTGTTGTAGATGACACACCAATATCCACTGTTAATAACCCGCAAAATTTAAGGGATAACTGGGACAGCTTGCACTCCTCATCGCATGTTACCGCAATCTTAAGCAAATATGATGCAAAGTCTTCAAATAGCAAGTTGATCGCCGTTGATGGAAAGGCGGAGGCTATTACTGCGCAGTGGACGAAGCCAAAGACCTGTCAATATAATGCTTTCAGGGTAACGAGGGGTTTATTTTGATGTCGTCAGACTATCACCTCCGTAGCGAGGCACTTATTTATGAGTACATACATGCTTCCTACTAAGAAGCCACCAGTTTCTTCTGATCACTGCGGTAGCAACACTTACATTTGCTGGAAGCTGAGGGTTCTCCTAGTCACCCTTAGTCACCTCCATGACGTCAAAGATGACAAAATATTAATTACTTTTATCGAGTGTCAATTAACACGCCCGTTAATCTCGCCCTAACAACTGCCGTTAGGTCCTTTGTGACCTTGATGTTGTACCAAAATGGAGGTACCTACAGTTTTAAGCCCACTCTGAACGGCAAATGGTTCTTTATGAGCAGCTTTTTCATGGCAGAAATACACTCGGAGGTTAGCCATTGTTTGCCGTTTGCTTGTTTGCTGTTTCTATCATTTTCTGGTATGTTCTGCAGAAGCTGTCTTGAGGACGAGGTGGAATCATCTCAACACCTTCTCAGCTGCCCTGCTCTCGTTTGGCAAAGATTTAGACATCTGGGCTCTCATTATGTCGCTAGGCCTGCGGATATAGCGGGTCTAAATATCATAAATTTGGTGAAGTTCATCAGTAGCTTGTTGCGGACGCTTGTTGCGAACGCAAATCAGCCACCGTCGGCATCGTCGTAAAATGCATGGTCATCATCGTCTCTAATCCCAAGGCTCCTTCTTCCTTCCCTTCTCCTTTCTCCTCTCCCATGTAGGGCATCACAACGGACTTACTCGATACCTTTGCTGTTGCTTTCGCATGCAAAGTCTTTGCCAAGTACGCGAGCATAGAGCTAGCGAGCGGGGTAATGGCGAATAGAAGAGACCTTTAGACTTCTTTTGTTTTCTATTAAAATCGTGATGACAAGTGCGAATATAATGCTCTGTTTACATTATTCTAGCAGCATTTTAGTTCAGCGATCTAAAATAGCACTGGATTGGAACTGTAGTAATTCAAGCAATAAAGGATTGGGAGACTTTTCAATCTAGCGCTAATTTAGTGACAAATTCAGTGGCAAATCAGTAGGGACAGAACTTCATACAGTGAACACGTTTTGGTATTTTCTGCAGATGTTTTTTTAATAGAAGAATGTAAGCAATCGCAAATTCAATCCGGCAAAGATGACAGACAGTTCAGTTTGCTGGACTGGAGCGCTACTGGAATATTATTTACTTTATATTTTATAGTTCTTTTAATAAGAACAAAATTTAATTTCTTAGCTTCCTTAAAGATCACTGTGAATTTAGAGATTTTTAGAGCATTTAGATTTTAGAGTAAATTAAATTTAGAGATTTTTTGTTGACTGAGTTTTTATTTTTCTTGTGTGATAGGACTTTTTTTCTTTCTTTTGAAAGTAAATGAGTGTATGACTAAATCAGCACATGTCAAAAAAAAAATCGTTTAGCTTCAGTTTTTTAATTGATTTCAGAATCTATTATGACGGAATTCGACAAGCGATGAAAATCGCGTTAAAATTTTCAATGCTTCGGTGCTTGAGCAACAAAAACACTACTCCTCCCTTTGTACATCCGCCAGTGCATGTATGTACATGTATATGTCTGCCTACGTAGTTCGTGTGTATGTGATTCTATAAGATCTTTGTGGAAAAGAACTGTTTTTTTTCAATACTGCGTTTTGCATTTATTTATTAGCCTTGAAGGCGCCTCCTTGATTTACAGAATTCCTTGAAATCGTTATTAAATTGCCATTGATTGCACTCCTAAGCGTCTTAAATTAAAAAAAAATGTCCCTGCTAAAGTGTGTACAAAAGTTTTGTGGCAAAGAAGGAAAGAAGATTATTTCTCTCGTAATTCAACAGCTACTAGCAAACAACCAATTGACCACACAAATAGAAAAGCAAACTTCACTTCACTTACCAACAAATTCACAGACCCCCTATTAGACTTTTTTTTCTGAAATTTGAATTAATCGTCACTTTGCATTTATTTTCATTTTCCTTCACTTTATACTCCCGCTCTTCGTTCCCAGATATTCTATGTAAGTATGTTTTTTGTGTGTGCGTGTGTGTGTCACGCTTTTTCACAATTGCATCTTTATCCCTTCGGATGAAACTAGAATTTTATTTTATTTGATATTTTTTAAAAAAATATATCCTGGCGTCTTTTGTATATAAATGAGGCACTTAAATAGATCCGACCAGCACAAATCTTTCCTGCCTCACTCCACAACCTCACTTTGAGTTACACAAGCTTTTAGAGAACTTTTCATTTTAGCAGCTTGCCGTTGTTAGTTTGTTTTTGTTTTCATGCTAAGTTTTGCGAAAAGTGTGCACTCTGCTTTCTTGTTTTTTTTTTGTTTTTTGTTTAAATACTGTTATTATTGCTCTGGTTGTCCTTCTTACATTATTACATTATTGCCATTCTTTTGTGCGTGCTCTGCCCTGGTTTGTCGTCGGTAGGACCCCATTTGAAGCGGCTCATAACAATAAACATTATTACATTACATTGCCT
Organism: Anastrepha fraterculus; assembly: GCA_037575425.1. Lineage (NCBI taxonomy): Eukaryota > Metazoa > Arthropoda > Insecta > Diptera > Tephritidae > Anastrepha > Anastrepha fraterculus. Next base: position 44,105 of record JAYXIM010029971.1, read on the forward strand.
TCATCCATATCCGCGCTGCTCTCAATAGCCTTCTGCGTGTGCACTTCCTCACCTCTCTTTAAAATTGCGCTGGCATTGTATCCACTTGAGTTTTGTCCTGTGTGTGCGCTGAGGTTACGTTGGTGGTCACCATCAAAAAAGAATATGAGCAGGATTTTTGACAACCTCAAACTCATCGTTGCTGTGCTATTTAATAAATGTCTTTATTTTGTTTTTATTTCATGTTTTTGTTTTGAATTGTTCTTTTTATTCGGCTGTACGAGTATGAGTTGCCGGTTGGAAATGTAGCACGGCAATAAAATAATGACCGAAGTTTGGCACGTGACAATCTGAATGCCGTGAAGGCTATGAGGTTTTGAAAATTGCGCTAAATTTATAACTTGACTTTTAGTGAATGTCGTATTTTAATTTGTTTGGTGTTAATAAAATTTCATGGTCATAGTCATTTCAAGAAACTCAAATTCAAAACTCAAACACTGCTGGAACTATTGTGATATGTTTCTATTTGTATCACGGACGACTCAACAAAAATGCAAAGTTACGGGCATCGAATCAGTTGGTTTCCCCAAGTCGGTTTTTTAGTGTCCTGATTAGACCTCTTAGAAAACCAGATGACTTAAGGGGTTAGGGTAGTCAGAATTTTCAAAATTTTTTTTTTGCATTTTCTTAAAGTATAATATCTTAAAAATATTGTGTGAAAATTTGAAGTGAATCCCACAAATATTTTCGAGTTATTCAACAATTAATGAAGAGCGCTCGGTCGCTCCGGAGTAAAAAACAAATTATTGAAAATCATCATTTTGTCGGGCCTCTGACGACCTCTAACCCCTTAAATGTTTGACCCCAGTTCCCCTGGTCCTGCCCCAAACTCATACTTCACGCATTCTTCGTTTCTTAAAACAACACTTTGCTGGTCTCATAAATTGACGCTGTTGTCAAGAAATTTCGCTGAGTACATTTCGCATTACACGTTACCATCCTAAGATTCTTGACCATAGCCTGACTACTTGAATCAAAGCAAATTTTTGATGCGCCTGTGAAGCCTGCAATCTTATCAATGCATAGAAGGTACTACAGAAGTTGACAATCTCGTAGATCTGATCACCACAGCTTCCGTATTCAAGACATGTCATGGAGGCATGACCTTTCTTTATCATCCCGTTAGACAGCCTAACTTTTGGGGGCAGTCTAAGCTGCAGTGAATTTGAAACACGTGAAAAAGTTTAATGGCCTGCGTCGCCTGAGGTTTTGTGCAGACCCGGAGGGCCACAGTAACATTTTACATGCTAAACATGCCGAGCAAATGGTGCGGGCTTCCATCAGCCCAATGTGCCATAGATAAGAATGGCTGGCAAAACAGTGGTATACTTATATAATGTATTGTCTGCTATCTGTCCTTATAGAATAACTTTCAGAAATGACACCTCTTTCAAAAGTTTGGCGTTTCAACCATTAAGCATTGGATTTCTCTCAAGAACAGGTCCAGTGATTGACAGCAGATTGAAGTAACTCTCACTAGAAGACTAGCATAACGCAATAAGTCATCTGCGGGCAATCTTAAGGCCTGTTGAGTTGGTGTGAAACAGCAATTCGTTTAGCAACCAGCGTGGAGCTTCGAGTAACCACTTTTCTATTGCGATTCCTATGTAAGCGTTGATGCCTTCCTTTGTCACCAAATTGTCGATACAAAGAGTACTCAACGTTTCGAGTTCAATAGCAAACCAAACCACTCTCCAACCGAACCAAGGTTTGCATTAGGCCAGTCTACGTCGCCCAGTCCAACACCTAATAGACCATGCAGCCCAATTGTGAGGTAACTAAACCTCGTCGCTCATCCCTCATCAAACTTGACTGACTCTCCCCTCCATTGGTGCAGTGGTTAGCATCATCACCGGGCACTTTCTAATGGAAACTCATGAAAAGCGTATGGGGTTTCCCTCTAATCACATCTGCCGCAGCTGCGGAAATGAGGACAGAGTAAAGAGTGCTGAACACTTTCTCTGCCACTGCTCTGTTCTTGGCAGAACGTGACATCGTTGTCTCAACTCTTACTTCTTTGAATGTCCTGCAAACTCGGAATCTGCAACTATCCACAATTTTTCATCGGTTGTCGGAGAGACATGTGGTTTCACCACATCGGGAATTTGGGAGGGAAGCGTGGACCCAAAAAGTGGTATTACGATGGATATACAGGCCTAAGTGGGTTCCTCTACATTGTCATGAAGAGTGTCAATCACCATAACCTAATCTTACCTGAACCTACACTTTATGTCTGTTTTGCTACATTTTACCTTTATTTCGCTGTAAGAGGGTCCAACCCCTCTCTCTCTCTCTTCTCATATTCGCTAAACAAATTTCCAGCATTACAACGGCCTTGAAAAGATCTCGCAAATTATATTCCTACGAAATTCCTCTATTGTCTATTGGGGTACCAACGATGTTATCTCAAACTTTGTCATACTTGTACTTGTGTGTGTGTGTGTGTGTTTACACATCCGCTAAAATTCTTTGTGTTTTTACTCAAAAGAGTGCTGTCCTTCGAGCCGTTTACCTCAGAGTATCGCAACGATGGTTTGTTAATTTTTTTTTATTTTGTTCTTTGTTTTGTTATGCGAACATTTATTTGGAAAGTAAATGAATTGGAATGACCTTTGCTCGGCCAAATAATGCAAATGCCCCAAGGCAAAGTGTGCCCTGGAGCGATAAATGGGCCTTTGATAGCGTCTCGTTTATGCAGAATTATGCAATTAACCCTTGACTGAGTGGCTATCTGGTGGTAATACAACGGTAATTTTGAGGTGTTAATGCAAATACCCAAACAACTGCAAAGTGGCAAGTGTCGAAAATTGAATTACTCTGCGACCGCCAATCGTTATTACACCCATACACGCATAGATTGTAGGTTATCTTTGCATTGGATACACAAACCAGAAGAAAAATGCAGTTAAACTGAATTACTTTTATTAACACAGAAATGTGAATTACAAAAAACCAGACATATTAATAGCCTTGAAACGCGTGACAAAGTATCTGCTCCAGGTCATTTACTTGAATGTTTTCTTTTTGTCTTGTTTTTTGTTTTTTTCTTCTAAAGACAATCTTCAAAAAGGGGTAATTATTATGTTAAAACGCCTTCAGCCAAGCGCAATTATTTAATTCTCATTCACATTTTATTTTTGGTTATTTCCACTTTGCTTCGTCTTAGATTTTGCTGCAAACAACGCAAAATCATCTTAGATTATTAGGCAGCAATTTTATTTTTAAATTGAATCTGCATATGAAAGCGTGTGTGTACAGGAAAATCATCCAAAAAAATTCTACATGTCTTCATATACATATGTATATAAACAGAATGGTAATATTTACGAGAAAATATGCTGACGCTTTGAATTTTTGCCAAAATGTACAACAAAGGGTGGGCCATGAGATGGTCATATTTTTAATTTTACACTGACATTGCTTGAAGAAATAGTAGAACACAGTCGACTGCATTGTTTGCTTGAACAACATTTCGAAACTTCAAAAGTCAGAGCTATGTTTTCAGTGTAGCACCGCAAAAACGCACAAAAAATGCATAGAATAAAAAAAACGTGCAGGCCTAGACAGCAGCTATGGGAGTAATAGTAAAGCAACAGAAGCGAGAGCAGTAGCGGTAGCTGGAGCACACGTGAATAATGCCACAAGTAGCGCTTCGTCGACTAGAAGTTCTTTGCTATTACTCCAACTACAGAGAGCACATACAATTTTGTTTTTACTATTGCTCTGAGTTACTTACACTAACGAAACATAGCTTGGAGCGCAGAAAAACAGTTGATCTCGCGTTTAGCGCTACCTGCTCTACTACTCATCTTTTGAAGTGCACAGCAGTAGCCAGAGCAAAAATGAAAACTACGAAATAGCGCAACAATTTCAATCCCTGATCGGAATAATACATTGACTAACCGCGCCTTTTATACGTAAATTTGTGAAGCGTGCCAAGAGACTGGCCTGTTTTTTGGGTAAGCCTACTCAAGATTAAGTAATGCTGCTGTTGCCAATAGATCTGATGTCTTATAAAGTTCAACCAACTCTGAAATGAAAGGCAAATGAGCATACGCTTCGAAAGCGCTTTCCTTGATGGGTATTTGGAACAGGTATTAGGTCTGTTCATGAAGCAAACAGTTTGTAACAATTGGTTTTGGTGTTCAAGTACCCAAAATTTCATTTTAAAGAGAAGTTGCAAGTTTTTACTGGATAAATTTTTACTTGTAAGCAATTGTAAGTGAGAAAAACAGCTGATGGCAAAGTAAAATTATTATTTTGCTTTTTTTTTTTTAAATTTAATACAAGGTAGCCCAAGTGGAAGAATGTTTAATTTTTGTGATGTTTCCAGCCAATAATTTAATCAGCTGTTTGGAAAACTTGCGTTCATGTACTTTTTTTTATATTTTTCTCTTTGAGAGAAATTCTGAGAAATGAATCAGAAAACATGAACAGACCTATTGTGTTCAAAACTAACAATTTTGCTCAAATATTTTTTATATCGGCGACTTAGATAATATGCAAAATTGATCATATGACTGGTGGAACTTGTATTTTATTTTATTTTTTTTCAAAATTAGGGAACGCTAACGCATACGAGTATATGTACTAACAACTGATACATTCGTAGCAATACGATTTTTTTTGCGTGTAACGCAAAGTTTCATACCTTCTAAAAAAATGTTTAAATTTTTTCAAAATGTTATCAAAACTAAAAGTTGAAAGAAAATATAATAATTTTTCTGGGTGTGCAGTTTTATAAAATAAAAAAAAATAAATAATTGGCGCGCACACTTCTGTTAGGTGTTTGGCCGAGCTCCTCCTCCTATTTGTGGTGTGCGTGTTGATGTTGTTCCACAAATGGAGGGACCTACAGTTTCAAGCCGACTCCGAACGGCAGATATTTTTATGAGGAGCTTTTTCATGGCAGAAATACACTCGGAGGTTTGCCATTGCCTGCCGAGGGGCGACCGCTATTAGAAAAATGTTTTTATTAATTTTGCTTTCACCGAGATTCGAACCAACGACCTCTCTGTGAATTCCGAATGGTAATCACGCACCTACCCATTCGGCTACGGCGGCAGTTTTATAGTCCATTGAAATTAAGTTTCAAGTGGCTTTTCAGCTTTTTAACCAGAATTTTCCGCATGATCCAATTATTAAAGGTTTGCTCACTAGTGGCATTGGATTTTTGACACTTCCTTACAAAAGGTTGTTTTTAAGAAGGTGAATAAAGTGGAAAATATAAAATCATTTTTAGTAAAAATGGTAGCAAAAAAGTATTTTCTTACTTAAATGGAAAGAAACTGCGAACGGCTTAACAAACAAAATTTTTAATTAATATTTGAAAGTAAATAATGGTACAAATAGAATTTATTAGCGAAATTGGCACGTACAATTCTGTTAGGTGTTTGGCCGAGATCATCCTCCTATTTGTAGCGCGCGTCTTGATGTTGTTCCATAAATGGAAGGACCTACAGTTTTATGTGGAGCTTTTCCATACTGGTACTGTGCTTTGCTAAGCCTCCTCTGGACACTTCATCTATCCATGGGAAGGTGGGCTCATGGGAAACAAGTTCCGTCAATCCCGACTTTTTTATAATGAGGTCTGAAATGTTATCGATCGCGTCGGGACTATCCAATTATTCTCCCTTAAACTCTTTGGGAAATGCTAGCTGTTTGCAAAACATGAATTCCGTCTAAATCACGCCATCATAAGAAATAAAGCTTTATAAATTCTCCTTTTATCGATCTCGGATTACCTCAATTAGTCTATCATGTCCTGACTTAAGCGGTATGTATTTCATGTCATACTACCATAGTCCTGAACATACCAATTAAAACTCTTTAGCGAGTTGTTGCTCGTAAGCAGACCATTTTGAAAACGAAATGTTTTTTCTACAAATTTAACTTTTCCTCCACTTTTACTGAAAATTTCTAGAGCTAGCAGCCCAGTGTCTTGCTAAGGGAGCCGATTTGTCAAGAGAAAACGAGAAAGCTGCTTACTGAGCCTTTTATCATTGAATCATGAATTTTCCGGATATGCAGTTTTATAGTTCATTGAATTTTAGTATAAAAAAGTGCAAATTTCAAGTGACCACAAAACAACGTTGATTTTTGAATTTTTTTTCTCTGAGTTGTCACACTTCTTCCACACAAAATACGTGCATACATTTTGTTTTTTAAGAAAAGGCCTGCACCGCCAACAAAAAAACGCGAACCAATGGCGCACCCTCTATAAATTCAGTAGGAATAACGATAAAACCGTCGGCGCTTACTCCGCTTTGACAGCGCCAAAAGCAAGGATAAATAGAAATTTTGTTTATATTTTGTTGTCGCAAAATAACACAAATGAAAAATGCATACGGGTGTGTGTGTGAGTAAAAATGCTTTGCGCCAAATTTACACCCATCCATACATAAAAATGTTGTTGAGTACACATGCATGTATGTATGTGTAGATGTGGGTATGGCTGTACTGAATGTATTTATTTATTTTCTCTCCCACACACCTTTGACGTGCAGCTGGCTGGGCTGTCATATTCGTGATACTCGTATATGTGTGAGTGTGTTTGTGAATGTTTCAAAGAAACTAATTGTAGCGAACCAGCAGCTACTTAAAAAGAAAAATAGTAAAATTTTATATGTATTTGTATGTATGTGTGCGTATTTGTACATGTGAAGGTGACGGCCATATGCCATTCATAGTTCAATGAGAAAGTTGAAAATCCAACAAATCCTTAATTGGCCCACCCACATGCCGGATGTCCACAATATCGTAAATATGTGTGCGAAATGGAATGTTTGGATGTTGGAAAATCAAATAACAGCATTGCAGTTACATAAAAAAATATGTAAACGTTTTATTAATAAAATATGTAGCCTATTAGTTGTACTTTGTTTTCGTCCTTTCACCTCGTTCAGATATGAAAACATGCATATACATATGTACATATATTTACAGATTTATCTATTGTAACTGGTTGTTAAATGCTTAAAAGGTAGTTGTTCAATTCTACAGATTTATTATACATACCATTGTTTGGTTTTGTAATTACTTTCAATGCAATAAAACAGTTATGTGAAGCAATGTTGCTTCCTTTTATGGACGCTGTGGCGTATGATTGAATTATTAATTGTGAAATGAAAAAAAAAAAGTTTTTTGCTGAAACGTATAGTGGTTACTATGGAAGCCGAAGTAATCTACTTTGGCACAAAATCACAGCTAATTATTTAAGATATTTATAATATTAGATAGATTTTCTAACGTCTTTTCACCAAAATTCTCTAAACGAAAATATATATAAATTGGGTAGATGCCTATGAGACGGATTTTGGATGTTTTCAGGGACACTCAAGTCACAAACTGTACAGGCGACAGAAAGTACATTCTCGCATTTAGCTTCAGAAGACTTCCTCTTGCACGAAAAATTAAGCTAATAGCGTAGGCAGAAAAATCATGGCAAAAATCTTAAATGGCAGTGCTTATAGAGCTTTGTCAAAAAAATATCGAGAATTGTTCATTTAAAAGGCGCGCGTTACACATATCTCTAGATTTTTTTTTTGCTGGAAAGTTGTTACAACTGTCCTCTATAGTGTCGCAGAGTTTGAGCGTGATGTGTCATTTAGCCTGTTTTAGGCATTTAATTATATCAGACAACCGCAGGTGTGCTCTGCGATTTTCACTATAGATAAAAATATCGAACAAAGAATTTGTCATAAATTTTGTGTTTTGAGCGGGATTTCGTGTGCCGAATCGTTGAAAATATTACAGAAAGCCTATGGTGAGTGTGCTTTAACAAAAACACGGGTCTACGAGTGGTATAAGGCTTTTCCAGAGGGCCGAGAATTCGTGGAATTTGGCCAATTTGCCCCGATCTGGTCGCCCATCAACGTCTTCAATGGATGAAAACGTCGCCAAAGCCAAGCAAATGGTACTGGAAAACCATCATTTAAGTTTGAGGGAGATTGCTTATAACCTTAGCGTGTCTAACGAATCAATTCGCAACATTGTACACGATCAAGTTGGGATGAGATGCTCGAGGCATGAGGCTGCGCGAGTCATTCCAAGAGAGTTAAATTTCTTTCAAGAAAATTATCGGAAGAAGGTCGCTGAAGACATGCTTGAGCAAGTGAATTCGGATCCAACGCTTATCCCTCGCGTCATAACAGGTGATAAGATGTGTGTATATGAGTTTGACATGCAAACAAGCCAACAGGCGCCTGAATGGCGCTATCCCCATGAGCTGAAACCCAAAAAAACCACGTCAAAGTCGGTTAAAAGTAAAAGCCATGCTACTCGTTTTCTTGGATTATCAGGTGTTGTGCACTCGGCATTCATTCTAAATGGTTCTACGGTAAATAAAGAATATTACTTGGAAGTTATGCGACGTTTGAGTGAGAATGTGTTTGGATACGGGCCAATTTGTGGATAGAAAACTCATGGATCGTGCACCATGATAATGCACCGTCTCTCTGACAAATATCATCGAACAATCACCGTATTCATCAGATTTAACCCCCTGTGACTTTTTCCTTTTCCCAAAATTTAAATTGCCCCTCGGCGGAAGCCGCTTTGAGTCGATAGAGGTCATTAAGGAGAATTCGCTAAAAGAGCTGAAACGGTTTAAAAGGTGCTTTGATGACTGGACTAATCTCTGGCCTATGTGTATTGCTTCGAATGGAGCTTATTTTGAAGGCGACAAAATAAATTTTGATGGTTAAACAATTATTTTTCGTTTTATTGAACAATTCCCGGCACTTTTTTGACAGAATGTATTTATCCTGCTGTCTCAAATATAGGGAAGTGATTTTAAATGAATTTTCATAAGTAGGTACTCTTTTGATTTTAAATAATAATATTTTATGCGTACTGAAGTTTTAAATATTTTTGCATTTTATAATACAACTTTGGAACCTGAATTCTATGGATGTAAAAATGAAATATTTATTTCGAAAATTCTTCAATATCAGTAAGCAACAAATGTCCCAAATATCATGAAAATAAAATTAAGCAGTGCTCAAATTAATAGGATGACGACGAGTTACCAAGTTTCAACTATTGGGTTGGCAGCTAAGTAATTGCGGATTCCACTCATACATGACTTCAGTTGAATTTTTAGGTTTGCAGACGTAGTACAAATGTAAAACACATTTTGTTATTTGATAGTTGGCAATTCAGCTGTTAATCAGTAAAAAAAAGTTTTTTGATCGGTTGCGTAGTTTTCGTTTGGCATTTGTTGAAAAATGGAAAATCAAAAGGAACATGTTCGTCATATTTTGCTTTTTTATTTCCGCAAATGGAAAACCGCATCGCAAGCTCATAAAAAGTTAAGTGCTGTTCATGGTGATGGAGCCTTAAAAAGAGCGGCAGTGATTTTTCACTCAAAGATGAAAAATGCTCTGGTCGTCCAGTTGAAGTTGCTGATGCCCTAATCAAAGCAGTAATCGATTCGGATCATCACAGTACAGCACGTGAGATTGCAGAGAAGCTTCATGTATCCCATACACACATTGAAAATCACTTGAAACAACTTGGCTATGTTCAAAAACTCGATACATGGGTTCCTCACGAACTGAAAGAAACGCATTTAACACAACGCATTAACAGCTGCGATTAATGAAAATGAGCCATTTTTAAAACGAATGATAACTGGCGATGAAAAATGTGTTGTTTACCAAAATATCAAGCAGAAAAGATCGTGGAGCAGGCCAGGTGAACCAACTCCAACATCATCAAAAGCCGATATTCATCAAAAGAAGTTTTTGTTATCAGTTTGGTGGGATTACAAAGGAATTGTCTACTTTGAACTCTTTCCACCCAACCGAACGATCAATTATGATGTCTACATTGAACAACTCACGAAATTAAACATTGCAGTTGAAGAAAAGCGGCCTGAATTGACAAATCGAAAAAGTGTTGTATTCCATCATGACAATGCAAGGCCACACACATCTTTAGCCACTCGGCAAAAATTATTGGAGCTTGATTGGGATGTTTTGCCACATCCACCATATAGTCCTGACCTTGCACCATCTGATTACTTTTTGTTTCAATCTTTACAAAACTTTTTGAATGGTAAAAATTTCAATAATGATGATGATGTCGAATCGTACCTGATTCAGTTTATTGCTATTAAAAACCAGAAGTTTTATGCACGTGGGATTATAACGCTGCCTGAAAGATGGCTAAAGGTCATTGATCAAAATGGGCAATACATTACAGAATAAAATTATTTAGTTGCATGAAAAATTTGATTTAAAAAAAAATCCGCAATTACTTAGTTGCCAACCCAATATTTTTTTGTGTTACATTTTTTTTTGTTTTCCAAAATTTTCAATTTTTTACTCAGAATTTCGAGATTTTTTTTTGTATGCAGCTTTGCAGCTATTCAAATATTAGTATAACAAAGTGCAACTTTCAAGTGGCTCAAAATTCTCGTGCATTTGTTAATTTATTCGTCGCCGAGGTGTTGAGCATTTTATTCCATATAAAAGACTTCCGAAAATGTGCTCGAAAATTCTCAACATGGTATAAAAAAAAATTATGAAAAATCAAGGCGACTTGAAACTTACACCTTTTCTTTGTTTGCCTTTGTACTAAACCAAATTTAATGACTGTTATTGTCTATTATTTCATATAATATTAAGTTTCAATTTTAATTTTAAATTCAATTCGATTGTAATTTAATGCGTGCTGATGTGCTAAAAAAGATTGGGTCTTACAGATACAATCACATTTACCAAAAAGAAAAAAAAAAGAAAAAATTTACTATAATTGAATGAGGTATAAAACCAAGGCGAATTTACTAAAGGTGGTATCGTTAAATCGTTTTTTTCTTTCGCCGTGTCCATGTGGCTGTCAGCGTAGAATGAAACCAGGCGAATCCATTCTTCGTTTTCTACGTACTTTGTCGTGACAATCAAACGAACAAAACATTGTTTTTGGACTAGTGCCACTACCTTTAATGAATTGCCCTTATATAACTCTGCATACCTTGAAATATGAAAAATCTTGAAAATTCTGATGACAATTTTTGCAATTTTTTTAAATTTATGTAAATTTTGTACAAAGTTTGGAGCTTTAAATTATATGGTTTTTGTTGTAGAATGCTCGATATTTTTATAAAAACGTAAAAAACTGTAATACAAAAAAAAAGTTAAAATTGGTTGCGGTCCTATTATTTCGACCACGGGTGTACATATGCATTTGTATGTATTGATACTAAGCGTTCTAATATAATATTCACACGAAGAAGACACAATTTAATACGTACTTATTCTCACTAGAAATTCCAAAAAGTACTTTTTATTCCTCCAAAACTAAATAGTTTCAAAAAGGTTCTTTCCATAGTTAAAAAAAAAAATAGTTGCCCAATAAATTCAATTATTCGTCATATTTTCACACATTTTATTCAACTTGCCGCCGGATTTTTGAAAAAATTTACAGTATTTCACATTTTGTTATCATGAAAAAGATAGACGCAATCCGAAAATCGTCAAAAATACTTAGGGGTTAGGCCACGGTAGAAATCTCAAAAAAAATCATTTTTAGGCTTAAGACATCTGTATAGCACCTGAAAAACTAGTTTTATAAAATATCTTAAGAAATTATTTCATAAAATATTATATGGTCCATTCGAGCAGCCATCAGTGGTTACTTGAATATTGCAATAAATCGATTTATAAGCGCGCTATATGGCAAGTTGCGCCGCCTTGTTGGAACCAAATGTGGCCGCTGTTCAGCTGATTAATTTTTGGAAACAAAAATTCAGTCAGCATGGCTCAATCGCTCGCCATTCACCGTAACGGCAGCGCCTTCCCCATGTTGAAAGAAATATGGACCGATGATGAACTTGCCGAATAGATTTTAAAGTAAATTTCCACAATTTTGAACAAATTTTGACTGATTGATTTGAAGTAGTTTACGAAATTTTCGAAAATAATTCAAAAAATATGAAATAAGTACTTTATAGCGATTTAACAATTTAACAGATAATCTAAGAAGTTTTTTTCATCCTGATTTAAAGATGCAGTTAGTCTAGTCGTACACCCTTCAAAAAAAAAAAGTCAAAGCAGAGTCGTGTAGCGGCTTTTGTAATACTTAAAAAAAAAGAGAAAAAAATATTATAATTTATACAGTTTTTATCGCATATATGAGTAACGGGGAAGCTTTTTCGGAATTTTAATTTACTTCATTGCCCTCACGAAAAAGTACCTAAGTATGCGCCCCTTTTGCGATAATTGTCTGACCTGACTGAATTAAGGGGTTAGGGGTAGTCAGAATTTTCAAAAAATCGATTTGTGTTTTTTTGCATTTTCTTAAAGTATAATATCTTAAAAATATTGTGTAAAAATATGAAGTGAATTCGACAAATACTTTTCGAGTTATTCAACAATTTACAACGGGCGCTCGGGCGCTCCAGAGCAGATAGCTAAACTTTATATGCGTTTTTCTCAAAACTATGTTTTTCAAACTGGTGAACACTGTAACTTAAAAACCGCTACGTAGATTTCAATAAAATTTATACAGCTTTTGAAAAACATAAAAAACTTGTGCCTGATCGAAGGACTTTTTTTTATTTCAAAAACTTCGATTTTTTTTTAACAATTAACTGTTGGTTTTTCTTTCTAAAATCTGGAAAAAATTTTCTGAGGCCGCCATTTTGTTCATTTTGAAAAAAAAAAAAGCTTCGATCCGGCCCGAGATTATCTATTAATAAAACTAATTTCTCTTGTCTGATTGGTTTTAGATGAATCTGCAAGGACTTGTGATGTTCACCGCAAGGGACTTCTGGAGAAACGGGCTTCACACAAACAGCGATAACTTTTGCAATTATTAATTTTTTTTTTTGAAATTTTGGTGAAGTCAAGTTAAAACATGATGTTTTTATGCTATGTTTTTATTTTTGTTAAATAAATTAATTAAGTAGCAAAAAAAAATTCGTGAAAATCATCATTTTTTCGGGCCTCTGACTACCCCTAACCCCTTAAATAAAAAGCTAAAACACCAAAGAATTTGAGAAAAAAAATATTAAAAAGCAGTGGGACAGATTGTAACCACTCATGCATACATATGTATGTAAATTCTTAAATGTAATAAATATATAAAAATAAGTAAATAAATAATTGACGCGCACACTTCTGATATGCGTTTGGTCGAGCTCCTTCTCCTATATGTGGCATGCGTCTTGATGCTGTTCTACAAATGGAGGCACCTACAGATTTACGTCGACTCCAAACGGCAAATGATTTTTTTACGAGGAGCTTTTTCATAGCAGAAATACAATCGGAGGTTGGCCATTGCCTGCCAGGGAGCGTGCGCTATAAGAAAAAACTTTTTCATTTTGCTCGCATTACAGTCTTACACATTTTTTATTTAAATATCTGGTGGTATGAACTTTTGAAAACATCTGAAATATTGTTTTTTTTTTATCAATTTTTTTTTTTTCAAAATTTATTTTTTTTAATATTTTCGTTTATAATCTGCGCAATAAAGTCTGATGATTTTTTTTATAGATTTTGTTTTTTTAATAACTAATGAACTGCGCAATAAAACCTGTTAGATTTTTTTTTTATAAAAAATATTTTTTTTTAATATTTTTATTTATTATCTGCGCAATAAAACCTGTTAGAAATTTTTTGGTTTTTTATAAATTTTTTTTTTTTAAATATTTTCATTTATGATCTGCGCAATAAAACCTGTTAGAAATAGTTTGGTTTTTTATAAAAAATATTTTTTTTTAATATTTTCATTTATGATTTGAGTAATAAAACCTGTTAAAAATTTTTTTTAATAAACATTTTATTTTTTTAATATTTTCATTTATGATTTGAGCAATAAAACCTGTTGGAATTTTTGGTTTAGAAAACTTTTTTTTAATATTTTCATTTATTATCTACGCAATAAAACCTGTTAGAATTTTTTGTTTTTACAAAAAATATTTTTTCATGCCAAAAAAAATGTATTCTGAGATTTGCCTTTGTCCGCCGGAAGTGACCTCTGTTAGAAAGCGTTTTGTAAAATCATAAATCGTTTGGAGGCATAAACTTCGAAGGTCCTTCATTTGTAGCGCAAGCTCAGAAACACAATACAAATAGCAGTAACAGCTGGTCCTCTAAACCTGCCAATGGTTCGATTCTTTCTGTGTGTACAGTTACATTCACATTCACCATTTCCTTACCGACTTGTGAATAAATATAAAATAGATGCCAACAACAAAAATAAACGCTCAAACGAACAATCAATAATTTACTCCCTTTTCCTCGTACACTTTAATCAATTATTTGAATTACAATATTTAAATCTTATTTATACAATTTTATAATCAACTTAAGTGCTCTGGCAAAAATATCAAAATTTCACACAAAAAAATAAAACTAATATACATTAAGCATTTATCGAAAATTATTTGAAGGCATTAGTTCATTACTCACATTTTGCCCAAGGTAAAAATTTAGAATGAATAACTATTTTCCTCCTTGCACCAGTTTCCTTCACTTTCTACCGGCTTTGGAAATACAAGTACTACCAACCGGATAAAATATAAAATGAGTATGCAACTGATGACCAAACGCAACTGAATTTACAATAAAATTCATAACCTGATGGACATTGAGAGCGAGAGAGAGAGAGAGAGAGAGAGAGCAACCGCCTGCATTTAGTATATGCGGGCAGAAACAGCAAAATGAAAAACACCCGCAAGCCACAAAACTCATTAGTAAAATTATTTTTGATAGAATTTTTGTCCAACCTTAATCATGGATGGACAGAGGTGGTGGCAGAAAGCTTTAGTAGTGTTGTGCATTTAAGCATGTGGTTGGTGCAAACCACAGCAGCAGACCAAAAGCCACAATTGAATCAATGCAACCACATTTTGTTGTGTGCTGCTGCTGCTGCTGCCTCTGAATTATTAACAATAATTAAATAATTGTTGCCGTTTTCTTTTTGTAACTGAAATACCTGAATATGCGACTGTATTGAGGGTTCTTTTTCCGTTTCGAGTGTGCAGATCAGTCAAGTATGGCAGAGTGTGAAAAAAGATGAAGTCCATCAGCCGTCATTCGTTTGTGGGCACTGACTGTGTTATAACATACACATACACATACTCACTACTATAGTACGCATACATGTATACCTCTATTTGCACCTAAGGTGACAATTTTTCAGGCACATTTCTCGATTGTACGCAGCTCTTTTGGTAAAGATTTGAGTGCATTTAAAGGTATAATTTTATTATAGAAACATTTCGTGCAAGCGTGTAAGAGCTTCTGATGCTTTTTTCAAGCATTAAATTGAAGAAAATAAAATAAAAATATCAAATGTGAAAATATGTGTGCTGAATTTCGACTGCGTTCCAAATAAAAATTGAGAAATTTCTACTTTGAGTTAAATATATAGAATTCGCTTGACTGACGAAGTGCAATTCTTCCATTCATAGCAGCCAACCAGCAATTCCACTTTAAAGTTTTTTTGGCATTGCCGGTAAAAAAGAATGAAAACGTATATTCAAAGGAGATGCAATGAAAATTGAAACTGCAGTTTAAACAGAAAAAAGGTAGCACTTTTTTACAATAACAATAGTCACTATTGTCGAAGTATCGTAGCGCGCCACACGTTTCAAATGTGTCGACCGTCATAAAATTCTGGCAATGCTCTCCACATTCCTTTTGTCACCTGTGTATGTGAAATGCGCACATTCATTTATGCACGTACATATTAAAAGCATTCCTGTAAAAAAAAGTAAATTTTGGAACGTTCCTTAGGGACTAGTTCTCGTCTACCAAAGACTAGTTACAAATAACATATGTAGTTTATCAGGCTGGAATAGATGGCGAAACAGACATTTTAAAGTATAAGTTGAACCAATTTCAACCATACATAAACATCTTTAAATGTGGTTTGTCACACCTAATCACATTTTTTCTACACTAAGCAAAATTTTAAAGTGTTTTTTTGGTTAAAACCCCGATTTATTTACCTGATGTATTAAACATAAAAGAACCAATGGAAAACCTTCGAATGAATTTCCGCTTCTTACAAAAAATACCGCCGTTGGGAGTCGCCTTGAAATTGCAGGCCACTCCATTTGTGGAACAACACCAAGACGCACGCCACAAATAGGAGTAGGACAAAGAGGTAATAAAGAGTGTAGGAGCCAATTATGGCCGCTGTTGAGTAGAAAGGTAGTTCCCGCTAAAATAATCTGCCTCATCAGATCTCTTTACGAGAACTCCGAACTGTGGTAGTGGTACACAATTACCGCTACCACCACACAATTGCTACACAGCGACTCATTCACCACTAACACAGGCGTAAGGCAAGGTTGTCCCCTGTCACCCCTTCTTTCGTTCTAGACGAAGTTTTGAGCCAATTGACTCTGCGCAAAAGAGACACAGTACGGAGTTTCACCAGACATCTCGAGGATCTGGACTTTGCCGGTGACATCTGCGTCCTCTCTCACAAACTCACTGACATGCAAGCGAAGACGGACTGGAGGTCAACAGCACTAAGACGAAGGCTATGAGAGTCAACCACAATTAAGCAAGACATATTATGGTTGACGGGTGCCCGGTGGAATTTGTCGAAAGTTTCTGGTACCTCGGCTGCACTATCACAACAGATACCGGAACAGATGAAGATGTCAACTGAAGTCTAAACAAAGCAAGGGCGGCGGTCGGGTGGTTAGGTGATAGTCAAGCTGCCCTCAAGGCTCTATCAATCTTTCAAGGAACATCTTTTTTAGTACTAGAGCACATGCTTTTAAACGGCTCAGCTCTTTTGGCTTCTGGGTTACAAGAGCACCTACAAAGGAATAGAGAAATTGGAAAAGAACTCTGATAACTTCGCCAGACATCCTGCGATATCCACAATAGGACTCGAAATTATATGAATTAGGAAATAGCAGAAAATATTAAATGAACTTCACTGACAACATGCAGTGAGATCACATCGGGCAAAGATCTTATTGGGAATCTATAACCTCAAAAGGTTGAACACATTAACAATCTTTTAATCAGAACAAGCTAGGCGCCACACGGGTCACTACAGACTGCGAAGTTATCTACGCAGTGCTGAGATAGGTATGCTCTCAACTCTGCGGTTCAGGTCTCAGATGCCTCATATCCTCCACAGTCGGCTGAAAAAGCAGTGGGAAGAGTAAATACTATCAATGGCGTAAAGTCTCCACAGGAGCGGAACCTGAACGCAGGAACCTGTTGCGTCAATTGACATAAACGCGGCTCCACCTTGAAGATATGTTAACGCGGTCCCAGGATGGAAATCAGCCGAGGAGGAGGAATGGTATAGTGTTAGAGGGAGCATGCCCCACATACCATTGGTGTGACGGCATCTTCAATGATGTTTCTGACATTTTGATTTACACCTCGTGACTACAAAAAACAACAAAAAAGAGGGTCTCAGAGGCATCAATAGAACTGCTCTTGGAAAGCAATGCCATCTCGATAAGATGCGGAAAAAACCTGTGCTCAGTACGTGAAATAAAGAGGGCATAATATACAATCTAAGGCCTATTTAGATTTCATCAGAGCACATTTTTTGGATGCAGTATTGTGAAAGAGTAGAGGGCACATCGGCAATCGGAGAGTATACCTCACATAATACCTACCTATAGATGTCTACAGGTATGTACGCGGCTTCGAGTTACATAGTCCATTGGAACAGTCCGATTTTTTACTACCTTTTCCAATAAATCTAAATAAGTCCAGTCAGCAAAAATGCAACGCAAACTATGGTTCTTTGGCTTCAATGTTTTGGAAATGTTTAAATAAAACAAAACAGAGTTAAATTTCAAGGAAACTTATTTCCTCTCCTTCAAAATATGACCCGTCTGAAGCAACACACATTTGCCAACGTTTAACCCAGTGTTTCTTGCACCCTTGGTAAGCCAACGAAGGGATGGCCTTGAGCTCCTTCGTCGCAATCTCTTTGATCTCCTCTATCGACTGAAACCCCCTTCCACGAAGTGGTAACTTCAAGTTGGGAAACAAAAAGAAGTCGCACGAGGCCATATCAGGTGAATACGGTGCTTGCACGATGGTATTTAGTTGGTGTTTGGTCAAATAATCCAGCACAATTTGGCCTCGGTGCGATGGCGCGCTATCATCATGCAAAATCCAAGAATTGTGTGCCCACATTTCCGGCCGGCCAGGCAGACACTAATGATCCGGTGGCGCTAGAAAATGACAGATGTATGTCTTACAGTCCTACCGACATAAGAACAAAATGTGGACCGGATCTAAGTGCGCGGTTCATTTAAATTAAACATTCTCGGTACTTTCTGATCAAAGGGTATGTAGTCCATTTCGGACTAGTACCGAAACTACTACTTTTAAGAACTTGTTACTTAAATTTTCACTGAGGTGCTTGTTTTTTTTTTTTTTGTTATTTCGCATCAGTGTTCGAACAACATACTCTGACTTTGAAACGCTGTTGTTTTTTGCCTTTTTTAAATTTATTTTTAATTTTTTTTTTTTAATTTTTTTTAACTTTTTTTGTACACTTTAAAATTCAATGAAATCTCTTTTATACAAATATTTCCGATATCCTATTTTATTATAAGCACATTTTTTATTGCGTATTCCGCAGCCAGAGGGTGTGATCTGCTATATCGAGATATGTGTTTTAAAGAGCAGTAAGGGAAGTGAGAAAAAATCGCCCCTGGCATCATACAGTCTTACTCGAATAGTTCTTGGGAGCAACACTAGCCAACTGCTATTTTAATACAATTTCTCACATTGGAATCACATTTTCTCATACCGAACTCATTTGATGGGAGGCTCCAGTTGCCATTGAATATTTTAGAAGCTTGCGACTTGACTTGAATGGGAAACTCAGTCATCTACCTAGAATAGTATAGCCACGTGTACCTTCAGCCGGTTGAGAATTGCAAAAATGTGAGGCCTTAAATGGCCTCTACGGTAAGATACCTTTCGTTAATATGTAATCGCGTTCTTTCTCTGTTTACATTATACAGTTTAACGTGAAATTTTTGAAAATTGAAATATATACATATCTACATATCCACGTGACCACAGTGCAAAAGAAATCGGTACTAAAAACGTTAAGTGGACTTAAATTATTGAATTAAAAAGTTGAAGGAGCTAATAAAATACAAATGCCTTTAAAATATTTTGGAAATCTTGGTAGAAACTTCTTCTTCTTCTTAATTGGCGCGATAACCGCTTACGCGATTTTGGCCGAGTTTAACAAAGCGCAGGAGTCACACCAAGTGAAGCCAACTCCTTCTCCACCTGATCTTTCCAGCGCAGAGGAGGCCCTCCTCTTTCTCTGCTACCACCAGCTGGTACCGCAACGAATATTTTCAAAGCGTTTGCGTTTCGGACGACAGAAACTACTGCGGAAAAATATGACCTCAAGTTTGGGATAATTCTGAGCCAATATCGACTATAGAAATAAGTGAAATATTTTAATTGAGCGAGTAAATTAATTTTTGGAAAAGGTTGCTTAGATTTTGCACAATACTGTATGTTTTTTGGATGCAGCATAGTTTATATAGGGTGGCTCATTGTCTGCCCTAACTGTAGCTTCTTCTATTCGGTTATGATAACAAACAAAATTTTAGTATTTGCCGATCTGGAAACCTGAATCTTTGGCTTTGTCTACTTCTCGTTTTAGTCTTAATTTGAGTCCACGAGAGAGATTCGTCAATTTCTAAAAATTCCTCATTGCAGGTTAGTCGGCCAGATCCTTTAGGGCATCGCCTGCGGTGCGATCCTTGTGTGTACCAGCCCCGCGCTATTTTACTAATGTCACTCGCTGGCTTGCGCAGTGTACCACCATTTTCATTGTCGTATTTCAATGTAGTAGTTTGGACAGTGGACAATCTTATACTTATAAAAACTAAAAAGTCAAATCCATCACCGACAAGGCGAGGAAGAGCCGGCTTTCAATTATTATTTAGCCCGAAACAGTGTCTGTCTTCTGGCAAGCGGCTGAAAAATGAAATGCTGCTCCCACCAGCTAAATCTACGATGGTCATCCCGTCGTGCGGATAGGGAAACTATGCTAACAACCTATCGCTCCTTTTTAAAATTTGTTGCAAGTAAAAGAAGAACTGAATTGCATTCAGCTTCCCTTGGCATAAAAGCGAGTGTCCCACAATTTGAAAGACAAAATCAGATGAAGAAATATCATTCTAATAGAGGGACTATCATTGGAAAATATTGAATGTAGAACTTTAAAGAGAAACTATGCAGTCGATGATACACCCTCTTCAGTCATATGCATTTTTCATAGTAAAGGGTTTTCCAATAACAGCTGTTTTTGGTAATTGGATTGCGCTATCGAGAGATGATTAACTATTTTTTATGGGCGGCCTTGGGTGGTATTGATCTGGACAACGTTTATTTTCAACAACACGGCGCTACGTGCCACACAAGCAACGAAACCATTGATATTTTACGGGAAAAGTTTCCGGATCGTGTTATCTCTCGAAGAGGTGATCACAACTGGCCACCGAGATCTTGTTATTTAACACTTTGTGACTCTTTGGTGCCACGTGAAAGAGAAGGTCTACCGCCAACAGTCCAGGTCGATTCAAGACCTCAAAGATGGAATTCGTGAGGCTATCGAGGCCATAGGGCAGCCACTTTTCAGTTCAGTTGTGGAAAATTTCATGAAAAGGATATTGTCCTGTGGAAACTACGCTAACTACGCGGTGGTCATTTGCCTGATGTTATATTTTACTATTAACGGCATACCTTCCTTTTTATAATGAAATAAACATCCGATCATTTATTTTATAAAATAGCATTTTTCTTTGAATATCAAAATAACACCTCTTATTGGAAACCCCTTTTTAGTTGAATTTCAATGCAATGGTGATGATTTTTTGCATATTTTCTGGCTCAGCATTTATTGCAGTTTTTTTCAATCTATGTAGTATATTTATTTAATGGAATTCATCTAGTGCACAGTACACACATACATATATATATTTTATTTTATTTTTATTTGTTAAATTGTTTTTGTGCTGCCTTTAGAATACTTTTCAGCTCGCAAAAGGATAGTTTGCTGTCAGATTTTTTATTTTTATTTTTTGTTTGCCTGAGTGCATTTATTCCACCAATTTTTTCCCCCAAATTTACATAGCCTATTTGAGCTGTGCGTATGTTTCCCAGATTTAATTTTTATCTACAAAAAATCTAGTCTACTATTTCTACTGATGATTTCCAATTTCTAACAGTTTTACGTTTTGCTGGATACTGTGCATGGAGCACTTACAATTATTTGTCGGAATATTTTCCATAAGCATTCCTTGAAACCAAATAAGAGGGAAAACTATACACATCTTTTTTGTTTATTATTATTATTTTTGTTTTTAAATTGTTTTTCTGAGGAGTAGGAAAATATCAAAAATATTTCGCATGAAAATATCAAATTCGCATGCCAACGAAAAGTTAGTATTAAGGGGAGAGCCTGCTTTAGAGGCTTCAAAAAATCGATTTTTTTTTTTGTTTTGCATAAATGTCTTCTCAAACTATCCAAGACTGTGTGCTCCAAATTTCAGAAGCAAATTGAAAATATTTTCGGAGTTACAGAAGGAATTGTGTGCAAGCGTCGAGCAGGTATACGAGTGGCCGGATCGCTCGAAGTGCGATTTCTCGGGTTTTTATTTTTACGATTTTTCCTAATTCGCGGAAAAGATAGGGGAAAAGTTAAACGTCCTATCGAAACGAGATAACATTGATTGTATTCGGAATTAAATTATCTTCTAGTTGAACATAAAAAACCTTAAGCAAGTTATGATTAACACACTTTTAAAAAAATCTAAAGTGAATTTGTTTTTCCAAAAAAATGATTTTTTTTTTAATTAGCGAAAAATTGTTGAATTTCTCACTTTTTGTTTAATTTTCTTGGTTTAACTAGAAGCTATACAATACTAAAATAAAATTTTATTGGGGTTTTTGGTTTCAGATGAAAATTGCGACCTGCATCTTTCACGTCGCACGACACATGCACGCTCGAGGCGCCTCGGCAAAATGCTTGTACCACGCATAATATGATATATATTTTAATGAAAAAATTTGAGAAGACTGTCGAAATATATATCAATAAATCCTGAAACATTCGTTTCAATCGAATATTTCTTTCCTTCCTAAAAAAATCCACGAAATAATCGATTTTTTGAAGCCTCTAAAGCAGGCTTCCCCCTTAAACCGTAAACGCCGCGGAAGTTTTTAAATTCCATTTGATATTGGGAATTAAATTTTGAAAATAGCGCCAATTACAGAATTGCTCGAAGCTTATCTAATATAATTTTGTAAACTATTTTCTGTCTATACTATTTGTTATTGCATTTAAAAATCAAAACATAAACCAACCACCAACTGCTCCTCGCATATCAGCTTTGAACACCCACTGCATAGATTTTTTTTCTTCAAAAAATAAGTTTCAAAAAATAGAATAAAGCGAAAGCAAAAGTTCCTTTTAGCAAATGCTTAGCAGAGTGGGTGGTAAGCTGTCTGTGAAGAATCAGAATGTGTGGCTCTTAAAAATGAGAATTCTAAATGATTTACGCGCATTAGCAGCATAAAAAAGTATTTCAAACCACTTCAAATAACGCACAGACAGCAACAATTTGAAAACTAGCGAAAAAATACCCACATCAGCTGTGTATTGCTACGCCTGTGGAAAGTGTATGTGTACAAGCAGGCGTGTATGTATGTATAGGTGTAAGCAAAAAAGTGTTAATATTCTGACCTCATTTGTAGGCTGTTCTTAGCACTGGCTGTTCAATTCAAATTTCTCTATTTCTGCTTCCTGAATGATTATATTTTTTTCTTTAGATTTATTTTTTTTTTGTTTTCAAAATATTTTAGCAAAAGTGTAGTACCGAAATGAAATGAGCGATGACCAAAATGTAAAATAATAAATAAATAACGGGTAGACAATACTGACGTCCAAAAGAAGCGACAGAACGAAATATATATTTAAAACACTTCCTGTTCTATCTTTAGAAGATTTTTACTTACGAAACGTACGCGCTTGCAGTTTTGTAAGGGTTAATCAAGCGTTTTTTTTATATTACAGCCGGGTTAGGAGAGCCTTTCAAGGAGAAGCCTTCGTTCCATTAATTCTACGTGCTATTTCATCTAAGTTGCATCACTAAAATATTTTTTTTTGAACTGTGCCATCTTTTACAACGCTTGCAATAAATTGTTGACTCTCGTTGTTGGTTAACTTTTGCTTTCAATATTTAAATTTACGTTTTTTTAATTAAAAATAAATTAAGTTTGAAGCTTTGTACCGCTTGGGGTCGTTCGTGCGCCCCTCTCACTGTGTGCACAAAAACTCACCGTTTTTAATGCTGGGTTCGCGTTTGATTGACGGCGCTTTGCGCAACTGTTTCGTTTTGAATTCAGGCTTTGGCTCTTCTTTCGGTTCTTTGAGTATTTCATCGATTTTCGATACCTTTTTCAATACCGGCCGTATTTTCATAATATCCTCGGTGCTCTTGCTTGGCAAGGGCTTCTCTTCGCGTTTCACATGCCGCAATTTCGGCTTCTCTAATTTAAAACGTAATTGACGTTCGTGTTCTTCTTCGTTTTCCTCCTCTTCGTCGCCGCTATCACCTTCTACCTTTTTCATTGACTTATCGCGTTTGACCATGACTGGCCGTAATTTGGGTTTTTCAATTGAAAAACGTCTTGATAACTCACTTTCATTCTCCTTCTTCTTCACTTGTGGTGTCTTCTTGAGCTTTACGCCCAGGCGTAGCGAGGGTTGTGTAAATTCGTTTTCGGAGAATTCAAGATCGGAAAGCCCTTCGAGGTTCTCCAGCTCTTTCTCGTCCACCTCTATTTCGCTTTCTTCCTCCTCTTCGCTTTCTTCCTCCTCTTCACTCTCTTCTTCCTCAGTCTCCTCCTCCTCTTCAGTTTCCTCTTCTTCAGATGATGACGGAGTTGGTTCCTTCTTTTTCACAGCAGCAGCTGTTTTGGACGCAGGCGTTATTGTGGGTTTTTTGGCAGCTACAGGTTCTGGCGTTTTCTTGACCGGCGCCACCACCTTTTTAGCGGGCTCTGCATCTCGTTTAACGGGCGCAACCACTTTCTTAGCTGGCTCCACTGCAGCTTTCTTAACAGGCTCAGGAGTTTTCTTAGCCGTCGCTGTTGTCTCTGTTGCTTTCTTTGCAATAGAATTGGCTGCTGGTGCCGCGGTTTTCTTGAGCGCAGCAGTAGACGCGGGTTTCTCGCCGTTCTCCTTCTCTTTTTCTTTATCCTTATCGGCTGCTGCAACAGCTGTCTTCTTCGCCCATGGTACTGTGGGCTTGGCATTGGTGGTCGTGTCGTCCTTTACCCATGGCGGGCGAAAGGTGGTGCGACCAGTGGTACTGGTGGCTGTGCTCTTCGGTGCAACGAAAGGCATTGTGTTGATATTTCAGCTGATCGAGTTTAACAATTTTGTATTCTGACGTAGATGGTTGATGTTTCTAGAACATCGCTTTTAAACACTTACAACAATTACTGTTAACTTCTTAAGTTATTCTTTCGGTATTTCACTAAAAACGCTTAAACTATATTTCTTTGTCGCTTCGTCGAGTTTTGTTTCGAAAATTTTCACAAAAATTCACTGAAACGTATTTACTTCGTTATAAGCAAAAAGCACAAATTTTCGGATGATATTTAAGGAATAATTTTTACACATTCGCGTTCAAATTAATTCTTCACTAAATTTCCTAATTCGTTTTATACGACAATTTATTCACAATAATTTTGTAGTCAGCAATATTTGCGCGTAGTCGCCCCGTCGAAACGCAACAGCTGTTTGAGAATTTTCATTTGATTCAGAAAATTTGTTCGTTCATGTATGTATCTACTAACGGTGGATTTCAAAAATACATTTGCTAAGCAGCGCAAAAATATATAGGCTAGCGGGAATACAACTTGTACAATTCCGAGTGTACAAAGCACGGCCACTGACGCTGTGTACTGGCGGCGGTGGTGATTTTCATCTTTAAAAATAGGCTAACAATGTGAGCGTTGGAGAGCTGCCATGGCTGGGTGTACGGAGGGGCAATGGGGGCGTTTGGCGAGGCAGTTGTGTGTGTTTGGCGTTGTTGCATTTCTTCTTGCTGATATAAACTTACGAAGTGGGTCCACGTCATTTTGTATGAATTTCATAAAATTAAAATAATGAGTAATGAGCGCAGAAAGATGGCTTTTAAATAATTTATTTTAAGCAAATCTTTAATTTTTTATTTCAATGTAAACATTAAAAGGTGCAAAAGATTAAGAAAAAAGTAAAAGCAAAAGAGTATGAATACATATTTTTAATGACATTTAGTGATGAGAATCGTTAGAAAAAATTTGTTTTCGCTATTTTTGTTTCAAAAATTATTGTTTTAGAAATTTCTTAAATACTATTTTGAAAAATGATGTTTTGCTTTAGTTTTTCAACACACGAGTTGACATTTATTTTGAGTACCTTTGCTTTAAAAATAAATAAAGGGCCATTCAAAGCTGACGCCTAGATGCCAGTAGTGAATAATTTCTAGACGGCACCCTTTTTTATGTCACCTTTGACATTTGTCAGGTAAACAGATAGAACAACTTCGCACGATACAACAACTCGTTCAAATTATTCAAGTCTACTATGAAAATGGTCGCTCTTTAAGAACAACATATAGCAAAATTCGTAATCTTTTTGGTGGAAACAATCATCCGAATAAGTCGCGAATTCAAAGGTTGATGGAAAAATTTCAAGAAACTGGTTCGGTCGAAGATAGGAAAAGGCACGGTACATTAGACAGGGCTAGTTTACTGGGGCGGCAGCCCTTGGTCGGGAAAAACTGAGTCATTATGGTAACGCAGAACCGGCGGACATGGAAATGAACCGACAATCAACGACATTCATCTGGAGACTCTTACACTGTCCGATCCAGTAGTTGACGGTCTGTTTTGTCCGGGATCTCGTCCGCGTTGTTGAGGAGGTGCCTCCTAACGTGCCTGGGAGGCGGCTCAGGCTCAAGCTCCTTTACAGGGAGCATATGGATCTCGTCGTGCAGAGGTGGTAGTGGCGACATCAAGAGATATCCTGTCGCAGTCCTAATGGCAGTGTTTTGACAAGTCTGTAGCTTCGTCCACTGCGAATCACTGGTTCCAGGCGACCAGACAGGTGCAGCATAGTTTAAAACGGCCAGCCTATTGCCTTAAATGCCGATAGCAACATTTCTTTGTTTTTGTCCCAAGTGCTGCTGACAAGCGATTTGAGGACCTTGTTGCGATTTTGGACTTTAGTGGCAATAGCTGTTGTATGCGATGAAAAGGAGAGCAAACTGTCGAAGGTAACTCCCAAGAATTGGTGTATCGTCGACTTTTACCTTAAATTGCAATTTGACCTCCTTTGTCCAGGTGGTGAAGAAGGTCGCCGTGGACTTCGTGGTGGAAAGTTGTAGGTTCCTCGCAGTGAAGAAGCGAGAAAGGCAGGCGAAAAGGTAATCGTTTACCTTGGCGCACAGGCCATCAATGCCATTGCCCGACGTTATTATCGTGCAGTCGTCGGCGTAGGAGACCAGGATAGGAAAAGAGCTCGCAGACCAAAAACTGAACCTTCAGTTCAGAAATTTGCTGCTGTAGCGCAAAATGTGGCTGAACAACCTTCAACATCGATTACTTTATGTTCTCAACAACCAGATATTCATGAATCGACGGCGACTATTTGGTGGATTTTACCTGTAGACGGCGTGCTCATGGTGGACAGTCAAATGATGTAATTTTTCACATATTTATAATTGTTAAGAGCCATATTTTGAGTAAAAATAATAGTGAAATCCGCAAGAATCAAAATTTTCACATATTTTATTTTAGAACGACATCTAGGCGTATCTTTTGAAAGACCCTTTATATTAAATTATGGTATAAAATAGAAAATTGTTAGTTATTTTATGCTCACATGAGCCTCAATTCACAAGCGACTAGTCACATAATGAGAAGCAGTCTAGTAAAGACTTGGTTTTAGTTGAGAAGTCCGAAATCCAGATTGACTAGAAAATTATACATTCTTCATTCTCTTTTTCAATCTATTTGAATGTATATTTTACTAATGTAAATCAACTAAAAATTGAAATTTATTTATTTCTAATAATTCTTTTTGTAACAGCAAATAACTCTACTAAATCATTCTGCGATATGCGGCTGCAATGCATTCTTTTAAGTGGTATAGCCCACTAAAATAGGTCTAGATCTGAGTATCGTAGGTGCATGATACGTATATACTCTTATTTCAAGAACACTGTGTCATCTGAAGGTACTTTTTTGTGACGTGGGTTATAGCCATTTTTACAAACAAAGATTTTTGTTAGCCGTAAATTGTTCCTTTGCAACGAATGCTCGATATTTTTTATTTAGAAGAAAAAGGCAGCTTAAAACAAGAGAGAAGTTAACAAAACAAAAAAAAAAGAACAAATTTTGTCAAAAATCAAATCGATTTTTCCGCCACTTAAAAATGGCAGTTTATTATGATGTCTTATAATTCCATGGGCTATAAAACTGTGTACTCAAATTTTTTTTCATAACAATCGAATTAAAAAGTGTGAATCCAGTTGCATTGTTTTTTAATTTGCACACAGTTGATACCTTAGATATACAGTTGCGCTCAGAATCTTAGTAGTGCTTATGGCTCATTATATTTAAGTGGCCACTTTTTTTTATCACAACAATTTTTCGCAATCCACTGTGAAATCCGTTAGATTAAGAAGTCGGCTTCAAGATATGCAATCAATGAAACGGCTTTTTAGTGCGTGGAAAAGTGTGTGAAAAATTAATATTATCGCGACTATCTTTGTGAAAGTTAAAAAAAAAACGGTGAGATAAGTTTATTTAATTGATATTCTGTAGCTAATGGCCAAATTTGTATTATTCCTCATTCAGTAATGTCCAGAAGGAAAAATTGCACACCCGAGAAACGCGCCCTCATAAAAAAATTGATTGCTAATGGAAAAACTTATGTGGAAGTGCAAAATATCATTAGTTGCTCACCAACAATGGTACGTAATGCCATCAAGTACAAACCAAGTGGCAAAAAGATTGGAAGAAAGCTAGCAATGTCGGCAAGAGAAGTTAAGTCTTTCGTCAGATACTCAAAGCAGTTTCCATTTGCGGCTGCTACTGAGATAAAAGATGCCTTAAAAGTGTTTTCGAGCATTGAGACTGTTCGTCGGTGTTTGCTTAAGCACGGCCTGGGTGCCCACAGTCCAAGAAAAGTACCGCTGTTAACAAAAACGCATGCAGAAAAGAGACTTCGGTTCGCCAAAGAACATATAAATCGGCCTTTGACCAAATCGCGCAACATATTATGGTCGGACGAGTCGAAGATTGTTTTGTATGGTGGAAAGGGATTGTGCCAATATGTAAGACGACCACCTAACACCGAATACCAGCTAAAGTATACAACAAAAACCATAAAGCATGGTGGTTCTCGCATTATGGTCTGGGCATGCTTTTCTTGGCTAGGCGTGTGACTCATTGGGTTAAGGAAATTATGACTGGCGCTTCATTTGTTGATATACTCGAGGACATCATGCTGCCATATGCCAGAGACGAAATGCCGCTTGTTTGGACGTTCCAGCAAGACAACGACCCCAAACACACGTGCATAGGTGTTTAAAGATGGTTTGAGGAGAGTCAGATCAATGTAATGGAATGGCCGCCATAGTCACCAGACATAAACCCCATTGAAAGTTTGTGGGTTGATGTCAAGGAGGCAACGCAAGCCAACATCTAATACGCAACAATGGGAAGCTGTAGAGAGCGCATAGGAGTAGATTTCGATTGAAAGATGCCAACAACTTGTTGACTCAATGCAACGCCGTTGTGCTGCAATCTAAAGAATAAGGGTCATGCAACAAACGCTAGGCAAACAATCGACTTAATGGCTTAAAGTATTATTTATGTTTTGCAAAGTGCGTCTTTTTTCCTATTTCTTACATTTTTAAACAATATTTTTATGCTGGTTAGGTGTAGTTTTGGAAAAATAAAAGCTTTTCGAGAGATGTACAGCGATGTCAGATAAATAATTTTCAAATTTATTACAATGATGGGACCCCTTTGGGTATTGTACACCACGAATTTTTGCCAGAAGGTAAGACAGTTAATAAGGACTGTTATTTGCGTGTTATGAGACGTTTAGTGAAGCAATTTGTCCAAAAAGAAACGATTTGGAAAAAAAACTCGTGGATTTCCCACCATTATAAAGCACCATCGCATCCATCATTATTCGTGAATTTTTGACCAAGAATGAAACGAACAGCCATCGTGTTCACCTGATATGGCTCCGAGTCAAAAAACCACTTTGAGGAACGCTTTTCAACAGCTGAGAGGAAGTAATAGAAAAATCAAAGACCATCGAAAAGAAGGCTATATCGAAAATAAAGTTCCAGAAATGTTTCGGGAGTTGGATAAAATACTGGCAAAAGTGCGTTGCAGTTGATGGGGAGTACATTGAAGGCAATAATATCGTTTTTGAGGAATTAACTGTCAAAAAATATCGGGAATTTAAAAAGCGCTCGTTACTCATATGTCTAAATTTTTTTTTGCTGGAAGGTTGGTACAACTGTCCTCTATAGTATCGCAGGGTTTCAGCGTGAGCGTTTATCAAAAACTCGCGTTTACGAGTGGTATAAGGCTTTTGCAGGTGGCCAATTTGCCCCGATCTGGTCGCCCATCAACGTCTTCAACGGATGAAAACGTCGCCAAAGTAAAGGAAATAGTGCTGGAAAACCATAATTTAAGTTTGAACGAGTTAGCTCGTGGCCTTAGCGTGTCTCACGAATCAATTCACAACATTCTATACCAGCAAGAGTGTTGAATTTCTTTCAAAAAATTCATCGGAAGAAGGTGCCTGAAGACATGTTTGAGCAAGTGAATTCGGACCCAACGCTTATCCAGTGCATCGTAACAGGTGATGAGACGCGGGTATATGAGTTTGTCATGCAAACCAGTCAACATGCAACCAGGCGGCTGAATGGCGTTATCCACATGAGGCGAAACCCAAAAAACCACGTCAAAGTCGATCAAAAGTGAAAGTCTTGCTACTCGTTTTCTTCGATTTTCATGGTGTGGTGCACTCGGAGTTCGTTTCAAATGGTTCTACGGTAAATAAAGAATATTATTTGGAAGTTAAGCGATGTTTGAGAGAGAATGTGCGTAGTAAATGGCCCAATTTGTGGAAAGGAATCTCATAGAACTTGCACCGTAATAACGCACCATCTCACAAGGTTCATATTCTGAACATTTTTTTTACCAAAAACTTGACAAATATCATCGAACAACCAACGTATTCACCGGATTTGGCCCCCTTTTGTCTCTTTTCTTTTCCCAAAATTTAAATTGGCACTCCGCGGACGCCGCTTTGAGTCGATAGAGGCCATTAAGCAGAATTCGCTGATGGAGCTGAAGAAGATCTCTTCGATGACTGGACTAATCGTTGGCATGGGTATAGTGCTTCGAATGTAGCCTATTTTGTAGGCGACAAATTAAATTTTGATGAGTAAACAATTATTTTGCGTTTTATTGATCAATTCTCGGTACTTTTTTGACAGAATGTATATTCCGGGAACCTTTTGATCAAGATGGATATAAACCACTACATTAGAATACTCTTAAAATAAGTTCCGCACTTCTTTTCACATGTGCACGTAAAGATTTGAGCGGAGAAGTCAGAAAAGTGAATTTTCTAAACAACTGGAAGCTCGTGCAGAATCCGCTTTGATTATCGAAATATAAAGTCGTTTTAGACATCGAAATGTAAAGTCGTTTATTGTCAAAAAACGTGTGGAAAAATCGAAAATTGATTTCGGTTCATCAATTTACTTTACATACAAATATAGCCTTGTGCGCTGCACTGTGAAAGTGGTGGGTTTCGTAGCATAGTTGTTGTATGCTAAAATAATATAATTTTGCTCAATTTGTCATATGTAAAAGCAAGTGGACATACATACATATATGTATAAAATATAAGTATGTTGTTTTTGTTTTCTCTACCTAATTAGCCTTCAACCTGTTCAATTCATTTCAACTAGCAATATTGTTTAAATTTACAATCAAACAGTTGGTAAATATCTTTCTAAATACATTTCTGGCGTTGTGTGCGAAAAAAAAATTCCCAAAAAATCAACACAAATAGAAAAGTAAAAATATTGTTAATAAAAGACCAACGTTTTCGCCAAAAGTGTAAAGCAAAGCAAAGCCAAGAGGGACGCAAAAACGTTGAAAAGTGAAGCGTTTGCTTTGTGCTTTAACAGATGCCACTACCAGCATTGCCACGCCGCTTCACCCGCTAACGGTACAAACACATACACACACATATATGTATAATATTTGAGTAACGGAGAAAAGGCGAAAAAAAATTTTTTTTTTTTAATTTTAGCCTCTTGTTGTTTGTGTCTCTCTGTTGCCACTGTTGCTGCTGCTGCCTTTGTTGCTATTTACGCTGTCGTTTTCATTTTTGTTTTTCTTTTTTTTTCTGTTGGCCGCCGCTTTTCCAACACTTTTCCACGCGTTTTTGCGCATTCCTTTCAATCGTTTGCTTTTCATACACTTTAATTTCTGTTTCCATTTGTGTTAGCTTTTGCTTCGTTTTTAATTGTACGTCGCTTTTCTTTCGACTTTTAATTTTCTTCTCCTTGTTGTTGTTGTTATTATTATGCTTTTGCTTTTGTTTCGTGCACAATTTCTCGCTTTTGGTTCGTTTCTTTAGTTTACGTTTTGCATTTTTCATTTCTTGCAAGAATCTACTTATGGATGTGCGTTTGTATAGGTTTACACAGCTACACTACATACATTTGTGTGTGTGTATCGGTGTGTGCATGTCAGCTCCAAAACGAACAAGTTGTTTTTGATTCTATTTCGTTAGTTTTGTGTTTTTATGAAGTTTTACGAAAATACAACTATGCAAAGGCGTTGTTGATAAAAATGCAATAAATAAAAATGAAAAAAAGTGTTGAAAATAATTTGTGAAAATGCTGTGAAAGCGATTTATTTATTACGCTTTGTTGGCTTTCTCCGAACTTTGCTAAATTGAATTAATCGTTGCATTTTTCTTTTCCTTTTTCCGCTTGTTTATTAAATTTTCAGTTTTTGAATCTTTTTTTTGATTTTTCTTCCTCTTATCCACTGCCTTTGTTGGTGCATTGCTTTCTTTTCGTTTATTTGAAATCCACGCAAATTTGATAGATCATTAATTTCGATTGCAATGCAAATACTGTATTTGGAAATTTGTAAATGCTCAGCGCAGCGCTGTTGAAATTTTTAATTCCTCTACATCGAAGGAAGTATATTTTGTTGTCTTGTCGTCGATATCATCGCTAAATTTAAATATTTCAAATAAATTTTGGGCGACTTGTTTGTACGTGAATTTGCAAATGTTTCGATCTAAGCGCTGAATGATTATTTGAAAATAAAAATACATTTGCATACGTACATACATACATAGGTACCACATACATTAGGGTGTGTGACCAAAGAAAAAAAAAAAAAACAAAAAGATTCCAGGTTTTCCAACGAAATAATAAAATTTATTATATTTTAAGACTCCCACTGGGTGTGCAGGTACATTTCTCTAATGTGGGTTCCAGGACATAGAAACATTGAAGGAAATGAAATTGCTGATGAGCTTGCCAGGAAGGATATTGAATTGCCATCAGAGGCCTCCTACCCGGTCATCGGCATCCCCCTGACAGTTGTTAAAGGGAACTGCACAAATTATTTCTCAGGAAGGCGCAGAAAAGATGGAGCTCCATTTCTTCATGTGCTATTTCGAAAACCCTTTGGCCCCAGTATAACATACGAAGGACTCAGATAGTCCCTTGTACTCCTCGCCATTCAATTTCCAAACTCTTAGCTGTGTTTACCGGTCACTGGACGATCGACACACAGACGGAAAAGCATTTAACCCCATTGCAGAAGTTGTGGGAACCTTTCATAGAAGGAAACTGTTGCGCTTTGTCTATGTAAATGTCCAGGTTTGGCAGCTAGACGACTAAGGTCACTGGGCGCTCCTTTCTTCGACAGCCTGGGGCAGTGCGCCAACCTAAATCCAATCAATCTCCTCTATTATATCAACAGATCTGGCTGGCTTTAGATATCTGCCTGTTGGAGGTCTCATAATGGTATCAAAACAGCGCTCCAGTGCTACTTGAAGAGTGCCAGACCGGCGCTTCAACCATTTCACCTACCTACCTACCTAAGACTTGCGCCAAAATATTTGCGAAAAATATTAAGATATACGTGAGCCGGAACGATTTGAAAAGCGCTAAAAAATCCGAATTTTTCATAAATAAAATTAGTTTTTAAAAATATTTTTTCCAAAAATTCATTGAGATAATAGAAGCGAACATTTAAGTTTAAGTTCTGCATGAAAAGGTGTAAATATTTTATTATTATTTTTTTTTTAATAAAACACGTGAGCAGTTAGATTCCATCAAGGTTCGATATTTTTTTTTCGAACTAAACATTTATATAAAAATAAATAAAATAAATAATTGGCGCGTGAACTTCTGTTAGGTGTTTGATCGAGCTCCTCCTCCTATTTGTGCCGTGCGTATTGATGTTGTTCCACAAATGGAGGGCGGGAACCTACAGTTTTAAGCCAACTCCGCACGGCAAAGGGTTTTTTATGTGAAGCTTTTTCATGTCAGAAATACACTCGGAGGCTTGCCATTCCCTGCCGAGAGTGACTGCTTTTAGAACAATTTTCTACATTTTGGTGTTTCATGCACGGAGATTCGAGCCGATTTCGCTACTGCGGCCATTTATGGACAGTTATATGGTATGTGGAAATGTACATCATTTAAATTTGTCCACAACGAGCACGTCGTCTACAGGTAAAATTCGTCAAAGAATCGATTCGTGAATGCCTAATTGTTGAGAGCGTCGAGATATCGGATATCGATGTTAAACGAAATGATGATCGCTATCGCGATTTTCAAGGTTTTTCAGCAACACTTTGCGCTACAGAAACAATATTCTCAACAGAATGTGCAGTTTTTGGTCTGTCAGTCCATTTTCTATTCTCGATAAAAGAAATTTGTTCACCAACCTTTGAATGGCCGACTCATTCGGAAGATTATTTCCACCAAAAAGATCACAAATTTTGCGATATGCTGTTTTTAAAGATCGACCATTTTTATAATTAGTTTCAATAACTTAAACGCGTTGCTCTAGCGTGTAAAATTGTGCATCTGGCTACTACATAAAAAAGGTGCCATCTAAGAATTATTCACCGCTGACTTCTAGGTCTCGCTTTGGAAAGACCCTTCATGCACGTAATGATATGTATGGAGGTACTTTCAATTAGGTGTAGCTTACGTCAATCGTAATATTTTTCCGCAATATTTTGGCGGGAGTCTTAAAATATAATAAATTTATAGTTTCGTTAGAAAAACAGTAAGGGTTTTTTTCGGTATAGCGAGTGATGCACCCTAATGTGCAAAAGCAGATATATATAAAAAAAATTAGCTGTTGCGCTACGAAGAGGCGACTACGTAGTAAAAACGCAGGTGTTTTTGAATTTGTTGAATTTGTAAAATTCTGCTGTCTTTTAATTTTCAAATATTTCAAATTAGGCGATTTCACTAGTTTTCCATTGCTTGTTTCAAAACGGAATTTCGCTTTCACATATTCACAAAATCCAAAAAAATGTGTATGTATGTGTGTAGCACTGTTACAAATCATACACATCACATCACATTTCAATTTTAGTATTTTAAAGTGCACTTTTTCGCAAATATCTTTTGTTTTATAGCTGAATTTTTCTAGAATTTTCAATCATTCTTTTCTTTTTCAAATATGCACCCAGCAAACTGTGGATTGTGGACGTAAGATTTTTCTCCGGTGCACAGCAGCCCACGGCTTCCAATTAACTAAAAATTGTGAATATTCGAATTGCTTTCTTCGTCGTGCCTCAATTTTTCAAAAGTACTCAAACTCAATACTCAAATTGCTAGAGAAAAGTATACATTTGCACCAACGAAATGCTTTTTTCCTCGAGCCTCTTTGTTTATATTTCTGATGTATTATTGCCAGCAATATTGAGATAATTTCAAAATTTGTTTGCATTTTCATTTGAGTTTATTTCTCGAAATTCCCTCAAGCAATTTTTGCATACAACGCACATAACTGACTTTAAAAAGAAAGTTAAAAAAATAAAATAAAATTAAATAAAAATTGCAACTGAAGTTCAGTTGTAGTTGAGTTGCAGTTTTGCTGCCGCTGTGAAATTGGAAATTTTAATTTGAAAAGTAGAACTCACACAGCAAGCAAGCGACATATGTATGCGCCGTTTCCCATATGTGTACACATACATACATACATACATACGCACCAAAATATGCAACACGTGCGTTGAAAGCAATGTGTGCGTGAGTTTGCTGGATTATTTGAATTTTGAGCTATCATTCATATTTGTGAACCTATAAAATAGATTGGTTTGAATTTGAGTAAAATTTCAAGCGCAGCAGTGGATTCGAAAATTTCATGTCTGTGTTTGTGTGCTTTTAATTATCAGGTCAATCCATAAGTTCGTGCGTATTTTACCCATAATTTCACTTTTGTATGATTTTTGCACACACAAAATTATTCGCGGAATATAACGCATTCAACAAGTGATTTTAATCGGGGATAGAAGCACGTGTTGTTAAAAAATAAAATGGAATCTTCAAACGGGTATAAGAGGCATATTTGGGACTGCGCGAAAGTGGTTTTCAAAACTCCGAAGAGGTAACTGCGACGTGGAGGATGCCCCGCGCGCTGGTCGTCCCGAAGTCTTTCACTGCGACGCCTTGCTCGAACTCGTGGAAGCTGAGCCAAATTTGACAGTCGATATGATAGCTCAGAGGTTAAATTCATTGCAGGCACCTGGTTCAGTGGGGAAAGGTTTCAAAGCTGGGAAAATGGGTTCCGCATAGACTTTCCGTCGCCAACCTTCAGCAGAGAGTGAATGTGTGTTCTCAGCTGCTGCAACGGCTTGAAAATGAAAGTTTTTTAAACCGTATCGTTACTGATGATGAAAAATGGGTCCTTTACAATAGTCCTGTTCGCAAACGCCAATGGTTAGATAAAGATGAAACACCAGAACCGACCCCTAGAGATGGCCTTCACACCAAAAAGATTCTCCTGTCTATTTGGTAGGATATGGCCGGTATTGTTTATTATGAACTTCTGGAACCAAACCAGACGATAACTGCTGATTATTATTCCCATCAGCTATCAAACCTGAATGAGGCACTTAACAAAAATCGTCTGTATTTAGTGAATAGACGCAAAGTTTTGTTTCACCACGACAACGCAAGGTCTCATACCGCAAGGCAAACATTAGGCAAGCTAAACGACCTCCGATGGGCTATTGCACCTTGTGATTATCACCTTTTTCGTGGACTTCAATGCCATATGAGTAACAAGAACTACTCCTCAAAAGAAGCTATAAAAAGGATATCGAAGCGTATTTTGGTTCCAAGGACAAACAATTTTTTGAGCAGGGAATTAAAAATTTGCATAAACGTTGGGAAGACATTGTAAATAATGAAGGAAAATATATAATTGATTAATAAATACTTTAAACATCTTTTTTATTAATTTTAAAACCACCTTTAAAAAACGCACGAACTTATGGACTGGCCTGATATTATATTTAAGTAGGTGCCCCGCATATTATTGTATAAAAATCAAACAAACTTTTGTTCTGAAGCTTGAAATTAAATAACCTATTTTTTTCTATTTTAAAATTTGAACTTTTTGTGAACTTTTTCAAAACGCAAATTATAAAAATAATTTTCCAAAAATTTTTTTGATAAAAACAAAATATTATTCGTACTTCATGGGCGTAACTGGTAAAATTTTGACATCGTAAGTTTTATGAATTAGACATGATTTCAATTCACAAGTTGATAAGCGTCAATAGGTTGGATCGAATATGCAGATAATCGATGAGAAAACACCTTTTTTGAATATGTGAAATGTAAGATCTGTGACGGAAATGTTAAGTTTCAAACTTCTTCTGACGAGGACTTGGTTTTAAAACTGTTTTGCAGTGTGATAAGTGTGCAGATCGTAACATAAATTCTAGTCCTTTTGTCACGCACTCTTACGAAATAAATCGACGATTTTTATTTGCCATGAGAGTCCCCGGATTAGGGTTAAAGGTGCAGCAAAATTTTGTGGATTAATAGACATGCTGGCTTTTATATCACAGCCCACTTACGATTTAATAATGAATAATATTCACTCCAGTGTTAAAACAGCCACCGAAAAACTTTTTCAACAGGCTTGTACTGAAGAAAAAAATTTGACTTCGGAAAATCAAAGTGATGAACATTCCACAGAATTAACTGTGTCTGGCGATGGCACATAGGAAAGCGAGAGTTTATTTCCTTGTGTGGCGTTACATCATTGATCGGATACTATTCTGGTAAACTCATTGATATTATTGTAAAAGGTGCCTACTGCAAACAGTGTGAAACTTGAAGGAAGAAACTCGATACCGAAAAATACAATGCATGGTAGGCAAAACATAAAAATACTTGCACTGCAAATCATTCTGGTTCTCCTGGGAAAATGGAAGTAGATTCAGTCGTCGAAACGTTCCAACGTGCATTGGAGAAACTTGGAGTCAGGTACAAAAGACTACATCGTAGACAGTGATTCCAAAACGTACTCGGGAATTTTAAATGCTGAACCTTTCGGTGATCAAGAAGTTGTGAAAAAAGAATGTATTGGACGCGTACAGAAACGAATGGGCACGCGACTCCGAGATTGTGAGAAAAAATGTTGAAACAGTAGAATACCAAAAAGAAAAAAAAAAACAAAAAAAAAACACTCTCGGTGCAAAAGGCAAACTTACTGGAAAGATGATCGCTAAGTTGACAGTTTATTATGGCTTAGCAATAAGGATAAATTGTGATTCTGTTGAAAAAATGTGTATAATGCTAACTGAGCCATATATTATCATTATTGACCAACTGACGAAAAACCTCAACACGTTAAGTCCCCAGACGGACCAGACTTATGGTGCAGCTGCCAATCAATTATCCACCTTCGAACACTATTATGAGCCATTACCAGAAGATGTTGCTGAGGGTATACTTTCGATTTATACAGATCTCAGCAGTAAGAATTAGAAAGATGTGTACATTACCTTAACGAAATCAGTTTGGTTTTTTAATTTCAGAGAATCCAGTTCAGAGATATAGTGGTCACCGCAAAACCTTTTTTTTTTTATAGGAGCTCCCGCAGATCATCTGTAGCTCCATTCCACATAAATGTTTTTACTAATACGAAGTCTTAAAATACTGTTAAAAGATAACATTATATGTGTACAAATTTTTAGATCAATAAATTTCAAAGTTTTCTCAGAAAAAATTCTGGAAAATTCGCTTTTTTCGGCCTTCTAATCCCTTAAAGAAAAAAACGTATTTTTCAATTTTTATAGGAGTTGCAAAAAACTTTCCAAAATTAATTTATGAAAATATTTTGGAAAACTTTGTATGCAATAAATTGAAAAAAATAAGCGTACTTTAAGGTCTTTTGTGACAAGTTTGTTTTATTATTTTTTAATTTTTAGCCTCCGATGGGCTATTGCACCTTGTGATTATCACCTTTTTCGTGGACTTCAATGCCATATGAGTAACAAGAACTACTCCTCAAAAGAAGCTATAAAAAGGATATCGAAGCGTATTTTGGTTCCAAGGACAAACAATTTTTTGAGCAGGGAATTAAAAATTTGCATAAACGTTGGGAAGACATTGTAAATAATGAAGGAAAATATATAATTGATTAATAAATACTTTAAACATCTTTTTTATTAATTTTAAAACCACCTTTAAAAAACGCACGAACTTATGGACTGGCCTGATATTATATTTAAGTAGGTGCCCCGCATATTATTGTATAAAAATCAAACAAACTTTTGTTCTGAAGCTTGAAATTAAATAACCTATTTTTTTCTATTTTAAAATTTGAACTTTTTGTGAACTTTTTCAAAACGCAAATTATAAAAATAATTTTCCAAAAATTTTTTTGATAAAAACAAAATATTATTCGTACTTCATGGGCGTAACTGGTAAAATTTTGACATCGTAAGTTTTATGAATTAGACATGATTTCAATTCACAAGTTGATAAGCGTCAATAGGTTGGATCGAATATGCAGATAATCGATGAGAAAACACCTTTTTTGAATATGTGAAATGTAAGATCTGTGACGGAAATGTTAAGTTTCAAACTTCTTCTGACGAGGACTTGGTTTTAAAACTGTTTTGCAGTGTGATAAGTGTGCAGATCGTAACATAAATTCTAGTCCTTTTGTCACGCACTCTTACGAAATAAATCGACGATTTTTATTTGCCATGAGAGTCCCCGGATTAGGGTTAAAGGTGCAGCAAAATTTTGTGGATTAATAGACATGCTGGCTTTTATATCACAGCCCACTTACGATTTAATAATGAATAATATTCACTCCAGTGTTAAAACAGCCACCGAAAAACTTTTTCAACAGGCTTGTACTGAAGAAAAAAATTTGACTTGCGAACATTCCACAGAATTAACTGTGTCTGGCGATGGCACATGGAAAAAGCGAGAGTTTATTTCCTTGTGCGGTGTGACATCATTGATCGGATACTATTCTGGTAAACTCATTGATATTATTGTAAAAGGTGCCTACTGCAAACAGTGTGAAACTTGGAGGAAGAAACTCGATACCGAAAAATACAGTGCATGGTAGGCAAAACATAAAAATACTTGCACTGCAAATCTTTCTCGTTCTGCTGGCAAAATGGAAGTAGATTCAGTCGTCGAAACGTTCCAACGTGCATTGGAGAAACTTGGAGTCAGGTACAAAAGACTACATCGTAGACAGTGATTCCAAAACGAACTCGGGAATTTTAAATGCTGAACCTTTCGGTGATCAAGAAGTTGTGAAAAAAGAATGTATTGGACGCGTACAGAAACGAATGGAAACGCGACTCCGAGATTGTGAGAAAAAATGTTGAAACAGTAGAAAACCAAAAAGAAAAAAAAAACAAAAAAAAAGAACACTCTCGGTGCAAAAGGCAAACTTACTGGAAAGATGATCGCTAAGTTGACAATTTATTATGGCTTAGCAATAAGGATAAATTGTGATTCTGTTGAAAAAATGTATAATGCTATCTGAGCCACATATTAATTATTGATCAATTGACGAAAAACCTCAGACTTATGGTGCAGCTGCCAATCAATTATCCACTTTCGAACACTATTATGAGCCATTACCAGAAGATGTTGCTGAGGCTATACTTTCGATTTATTCAGATCTCAGCAGTGAAAATTTATTAGAAAGATGTGTAGGTGGTTTTAACCAAAACAACAACGAGAGCTACAATCAACTGATTTGGAAAATCTCTCCCAAAATTGTTCCGGCCGGTTCGAAAACTGGAAATCGCTGCATACATAGCTGCCGGCATATTTAATGAAGGAATGCCATCACTATTGTATTATATGAAGGCAATAGGAATCACTCTTGAGCCCAATGCGCATTCATATGCCGAAAAAGAAGATGAGCAGCGCGTGAACATTTCCGATCTCAGACCGCTTGAGAACACCCAAGATAGAAGAATGGCCCGCAGACAACATTTTGTTTATTCCTTCGATTAATTACTGGATTTAACATTACCTTAACGAAATCAGTTTGGTTTTTTAATTTCAAAGAATCCAGTTCAGAGATATAGTGGTCACCGCAAAACCTTTGTTTTTTAGAGGAGCTCCCGCGGATCATCTGTAGCTCCATTCCAAATAAATGTTTTTACTAATACAAAGTCTTAAAATACTGCTAAAAGATAACATTATATGTGTACAAACTTTTAGATCAATAAAAAAATCAAAGCTTTCTCAGAAAAAATTCTGGAAAATTCGCTTTTTTCGGCCTTCTAATCCCTTAAAGAAAAAAACGCATTTTTCAATTTTTACAGGAGTTGCAAAAACCTTTCCAAAATTAATTTATGAAAATATTTTGCAAAACTTTTTATGCAATAATTTGCGTTTTTATTCTTCTATTATTACAAAAACAAAAGAAAATTGCAGAAAATAAGCGTATTTTAAGGTCTTCTGTGACAATTTTGTGATATTACTTTTTAATTTTTTGTTGGGTTTAGAAACCTTTCAAATAAAAGTGTTTGGGTTGCCATCGGAAAATTAAGGAGTTTTCTTTAATATTTAAGCAACTTGCAATGAAATATTTATTAGAAAAAAAGAAATCGCAGATATTCTTGCGAGCTTTTTTATAAGAATTATTAATCTTAAAAAAAATCTGAAAAATGAAAAACTTCTCGGAGGAATACATCGAGAAATATCTTCTATAACAAATGCGTTTTGCGATGCCCTCCGGAATCCAACATTTTTCGAGACCACCCGGAGATTCGCGGTCACTCGCTAAATTTTCAATATTTTGCAATGAATCTGGATCTCTTTTTCTCCTCTTTCGATGACTCTTTTCACCGAATTAATGGTTACTGTGCTGTGTGTGAATGCGGCTGTTGACACAGATCTACGGCTCTGAAAAGCCCCCCAAGATAAAGCCTAATGTGGTCATTTCGTACGATTGTACGCCACCTCTGTGAGAGATAACCCTACCTTCAATTCGATTATGCATAATGCCCATTTTTAGCACAAATTAAGGCGCTCTTTCCTCTATGTTAATCAAATTTGGATTCCCGGGTCACTTGGGTCTTGTACTAGTGCAGGTCCAAGGCTTGATGTAAAACTATCGAGCTGAAGTTTCCGGCCGTCGTTGCGAAATAAGTTGGTGCGTAACTACCAAGTGTAGCTCATAACAGTCCTCCAGGCTTAGACATTTGGCGATGTGCGGCGAGGAATCAATTCAGTTACTTCTCGATGCCCATTTCCCGACGAGCCCGCATCTAGTAACACCGGCCTGGGAAGTATATCAATCCGTATTCGAAGCCGGGGCTGTTTGCTGGATAAGCGCTGTCTGGCTTTCGCCATTGACTCCTTTAAGCCCTTCAAGTCACCTGGTCCTGACAGCATCATTCCTGCCCAACTGCGGAGGTATCATGCCGTTGGTTGAGCCCTATCTATGGGAGCTGCATAGTCAGGGGTTATACGCCAAGATCATGGGTTGTCTTCATACCCAAGACAGGCAAGCGCGCGCATAGGGGAGACATGCCGGACTTCCGTCCAATCAGTATCTCATGTTTTTTTCCTCTGAAAACCCGTGAGAGACTGATTGACCTGCACATAAGAAGCGAAATTCTCAGGGTCGTTTGTCGTATACCCAACATACTTATGGTAAGGGTAGATCGGTGGAATCGGCCCTGCATAAAATTGCAAAAGATTTTGAGAAGTCTCTGTATCAGAAAGAGCTTGCGGTGGGCGCCTTCCTCGACATTGAGGGGACTTTTAATAACGTCTACGAAGCCGACTTTACCAGATTTATCTATAGAATGCTTAGCGATAGAATACTCGCGGCAGCGTGGGGTGGCATCTCTCGCAACCGGCAGGTGAGTAAGGGCACTCTGTAAGGTAGTGTTCTCTCAGCATTTCTCTGGATTGTCGATGTGAATGACTTGCTGAAGGAGCTGGTGAGAAGAGGCTGCAGGGTGATTGCGTACACGGATGACGTGGCACTAATTGTAAGAGGAAAGCTTGTGGATGCTCTGTACGATTTGATGCAGGGATATCTGAACATAGTTGTTAGATGGGCAACGGATTGCGGCTTGTCGCTGAATCCTCTCAAGACGGAGCTCGATTTATTTACAAGGAAATATAAAATACCCAGAGGTCAACTTCCCTCAATAGGGGGCGCTGCGTTGGTGATTTCTGACAAGGTATTATCCTTGACAGTAAGCTTGGCAATGGTGAGCGTATTTTTGCCATGAAAAAGTGCCTCATAAAAAATCAACTGCTATTCGAAGGTAACGTAAAACTGTAGGCCCCTCCACTTGTGGAATAAAATCAAGACGCTCACCACAAATAGGAAGATGAGCTCGGCCAAATACCAAATAAAGGGTGTAAGCGCCATTTATATATATATATATGAGTCTCCGAAAGGACGAGTTCTGTACGGCTAGGAATTGACTGCCTGGGACACTTTCTCAGACAGCGGGAATGTTCTCAGCCGATCTGGTGTTCCTTTGACATACGGATGTTGGCTGATTATTTACTGAATATTGAAGGGTGAACTTTGAAAGGTCATCGTTTCTGTTGGAAAACGAACGCAAAGCACACAACGTTTTCACTAACGAACATTAATTGAAATAATAAAGTTTTATCACTTCTGCGTGCTGCCGAATTGTGTAACTTGTCATGGTGGTTTGGCAGCAGTGACTGAATAGTAAATAAAATATTTGATAAACGCCATCCACATAATTTGGCTACCTCTGCCCGTCAACATTAAGAAACCCCTGTTGGAAAACCCTTTATTTGAAATTTCAAATGTGTGTCGGACAGAATACAAACAATAATGAAAATTTTAGGTTCTTCACCTCTTCTTCACAAAAGTAATGATGGTTCTGGACTTTGCTTAAACCTCGACATACTTCTGAGATTACGAAGCAAATGGTTATATTCTACTGGTAGTATCTGTTCAATAAGGGCCATGATGTCATAATATTCTGTGACATAAAAATAAACCTCTAAATCACTGCCGTCTAACTCTTCTTCTTTTGAGCCTGCAAGTGGTCAACAGCCAAGCTTTCTACTGTAAGCAGATACAGCGTCACCACTCTCTTGAAATCTAAGTGATATCTCATGCAACTAACGGCAGTTTTATTGAACTTACTCATATTTACTTGTACTCACACTGAATCTCTATGCGATAGGGCCAGTTGATATCCATTTGGGATATGCAATGTTTGCGTATAGTTACATAAAACCCATCCATTTTTGAATAAGTGCTTCCACTTTCTACACAAAAAATCGTCAATAGTATTTTTCGGAACTTCACTGTTTAACTGCACATATTAGTGTCCATTTGTACATCTTCGAAACTTTGCAATACGAGGAAACATTTATGCAATTTCACGTGCATGGAGCAACTAATTTTCCTTCTTGATTTTTAGCCCGTAGTACTGCGTTTCACTATTAATTCTTCTATTCGTTCAGAAGTCAACAGTTCAAAAATTTTTGGCGCTTAATTAGTAAAAATTGTTGGAAATTAAATAAAATATTTTCAACTACTTTGTGAATTTCGCGAAGTGTGAACGCGCGTCGTTTGAAAGCAGAATTCAACAGAGTAATGAAAAGTAAATAAAACGTAAAAAGTGGAAAATGAAAAGGAAAAGTAAAAACATCGCAAGTCACTGCAATAAAAAACTGCAGAATAAAATGCGCGCTGATGGCAGTGAGTGAGTGTAAAAAAAAGGCAAATGCAGAAAAAAAACAAATGCAAAAAGCGAAACCAAATTAAAATTACGCAAGTTCAATTTACTGTATTCGATTTTTGCAACTGCTTTTCCAACGAAATTAAGGAAAAATTTCACAAAACTACAGGCGCTCGTTTCGCCAGAAATCAGATACTTAATTTAACGTTTGACAGGCCGCTTTGACTGGCTTGTAATTAATTAGCAAATGCGCTAGTGTTGACTTTTAAGCAGCATTTTTTTTTTTTTTTTTTGCTGCTCGGTTTGGAGTTTTTGCTTCTTGTTTTTAACTCTAACGGTATAACGCGCGTGCACACTCGTTTGAGCAACTCACAAGCATTCACTTTCAAGCTTCAATTTTATTGAGGTCAGTATGTAATTCTTCAACTTGCAAGTGTTGTGGATAGGGCGTGGGTGAACATATGAAGGAGGTTTTTGTTTTACCTTGCGACAAGAACCACTCGTCCAGAAAATCCAAACCCATGATTGTTGCTGATTAAATTTCTCAGTTATTTATTTCAATTTACCTGCTACAATCTTTTGTTTAATAGGCGACTTTCTTAAGCAACTTTATATGTATAAATATGCATT
Source organism: Anastrepha fraterculus (assembly GCA_037575425.1). Classification (NCBI taxonomy): domain Eukaryota; kingdom Metazoa; phylum Arthropoda; class Insecta; order Diptera; family Tephritidae; genus Anastrepha; species Anastrepha fraterculus. Next base: position 89,099 of record JAYXIM010029971.1, read on the forward strand.
TCTCTTTGAAGAAGTTGAAACAATTTTCACATTTGCTTAACATTTATTACTAAATACTCGGTTGTCATTATTTGCTTTGCTGCGTAGCCGTTGTCCACTTAGCGATCGTATTGCAACTGTCTGACGTTTGAAAAAATTCTAGGTTCATTGTGGTATAGCTTCGCATTTTGCTCAAATTTTCATGGTTTTGTTGTTGCGTATACGCAACGAATGCTGTTCGATTCAATTGCAATAATTGGGTGAAGCAATGCATTTAGCGAAGTGTGGCATGCAAGGCTTGGGCAATTTTTACACTATAAAAAAATACGTATCCGGAAAATGTACCTCCAAATGAGGCGATCGTAATGGTTAAAAAAAGAATGTTTTATAAAAGTGTTCCTATTATTATTTTTTTACTAACCTACGCGTGTATTGACTACACATTTCTGCCATGAAAAGGCTCCTCATAAAATACCATCGGACGTTTGAAGGCGGCGTAAAACTGTAAGTCCCGTCATTTGTGGAGAAACTTCAAGACACTCGGCGCAAATTGGAGGAGGCGCTCGATCGAACACTAATTAAGCGGTGTAAGTGCCAATTATATACAGGGTTTTCGAATAACTGGTGTTACGTGGTGGTCTTACTACGCCATTTATAAAAATTGAGCGATACACGCTTAAACGACGCATTGAAATTATTAAAATTCACTACAAAATGGTGAAAATTTGGCAGAGACGGTTCGTAAAACTCGAACATTTTTGGGTTATTGTGAAGCACATTGTCGGACCACAATACAGAAATTGGGGAAAACATTCGAGTGGTTGGGACAAGTTAGTGATGTGAAGAATAAAACTCGTGTACGTCGCTCAAGAAGTGTAGAAGAAAACCCAGGTTTGTCCATTCCTCGTAGTTCTTTGGAATTAGACATTCCACAGACGTACCGTACACCGTATTTTGCATAAAGATTTGGGTCTCAAGGCTTATAAAGTGCAGTTAAAACAAGAACTGAAGCCGGCCGATCATCAACAACGTCGTGTCTTTGCTGATTGGGTCGTTGAAATGCATGAAAATGATCCGGAATTCCATCGAAAAATCATCTTGAGTGATGAGGCCCATTTCCACCTCGGTAGCTTCGTCAACAAGCAAAATTGTCGAATTTGGGGCTCAGAAAATACAAGAGTTATTGTTGAAAAGCCTCTCTATCCTCAGCGTGTGACTGTTTGGTGCGGTTTATGGTCCGGCGGAGGTATTGCAAGGCCATGAAAAAGGCCCTTATAAAATCCAATCAGCCGTATGAAGGCGGCTCAAAACTGTAGGTCTCGCTATTTGTAGAAAATTTTAAAACACCACATGTTCACCACGGGGGGTACTATCACCATTGCTCTGGTCTATCCTGGCTCACGATTTGGTACAAACCCTTAACAATACAGGGTATAAAAAAAACAATAGGGTATGCAGATGATTTTTCTGTAATAATTAAAGGCAACTACGAAAGGACCATAAAGAACTTAATGCAGGATGTCTTAAATATAACCTGGGAGTGGTGCCGAAAAGGGGAATAATCAATCAACCCTCCCAAAACCACTATTATCCCATTTACCAGAAAAGGGGTTCTAAATATACCCACCCTTTTTTTCTGTCAGGAGGTGTAAATCAAAATGTCTGAAACATCATCAAAGGTGCCGTCACACCAATGGTATGTGGGGCATGCTCCCACTAACACTATAACATTCCTCCTCCTCGGCTGATTTCCACCCTGAACCGCGTTAGCATTTCTTAAAGGTGGAGTCGCGTTTATGTCTATTGACACAACAGGTTCCTGCGTCCGCTCCTGTGGGCGTATGGAAATTTTACGCCATCGATAGTATTCACTCCTCCCACTAGCTTCGAAAGCGGTTTTGGGGGGAGTAAAACACCGGAGAATATGCAATAGTCCGATACTCACAAACTATTGTATTGTCTTCAGTTCGGTACTGTTCTGAGTGTTTGGCTCAAGCGTCTGTGTCTGTCGTCGGTTTGTCTAAAACAGTTCATCTCCACTGTCCACCTGCTAGCAAAGGTACCAAAAACTTTGTAATCAACGAATAGGCTTTATATTGATAAGGTTGTTTTCTATTTTTTTTTCTTTCCTTTTCTCCTAAGAACTGTCGGCCTGGATTAAGTATATTACATAAGAAATCATCTAGCTGGTCTTGCTACCTAGGTAATTTAATATCTTAATAGTATTGAATACTTAGTCTATCTTTCTATCCGGTGAATATCTGAGTTAGGTAGTAGTCAATATCGCCATGCTTCTTATACATCCACCCTTCAAGGTTCGGTATGAGTTTGTAAGTCCAACGGCCTTTGGTTGACTCATCCCATCTTCTTTGCCATTCGACCATCGATCGCGTTCTTTCTACCGCCTAGCTTCACATTCAAGTCAAAAGTCCTATGCACTCAACAAACTGGCCACGCATAATCAGGTCTCACTGATTTGGGCACCAGGACTTGAGGGACACGAGGGAAACGAGAAGGCACACTTTTATGCCCAAATAACAAAAATTATATAAAACAGGCAACCAAAAAATGGATCCAAACAAAAATCAGGGAATCACTGGAACGGCACAAGCGGCCTTAATCACTCCAAAAAATTTTGAGCTTCAATGCCAACAGAGCAAAATCTGCTCTAACCCTAGATAAAAGGGCCGCAGATTACTCTGTGGAGCACTTACAGGTCACTTTCCCTGTAATAAACACTTTAACAGAATAGCGAAAACTTCAAATGCGTTTTTCTCAAAACTATGTTTTTTGAACTGGTGATCACTGTAACTTAAAAACCGCTTGGTAGATTTCAATAAAATGTATACTGCTTTTGAAAAACATAAAAAACTCGTGCCTGATCGGAGGATTTTTTTTTCAAAAATTTCGATTTTTTTTAAACAATCAATTGTCGGTTTTTTTTCTCGAAAATCTGAAAAATATTTCCAGAGGCCGCCATATTGTTAATTTTGAAAAAAAAAATTCCATCAGGCACAATATTATCTATTAAGCGGGGACCCTCATTTAGACGGTCAAAAAAATCGATTTTTTGGAAATAATTTTAATCTATTCTACAACTATTTAAGAATATACTTTCAAAATTTCAAGTCGATATCTGTATTTTTGAAGGAGTGACAAAATTTTTAACAGGACGCGACGGGTGGCCTGATCGCCTGTATCCAAAACTTTAAACGCGTTTTTCTCGAAACATCATTTTTCGATTTTGTGTACACAATTGAGAACGCTGTATTGAACCAATCAGGCTTTACAATAGCTCATTTTAAAGATAATTAAATTGTTTTCAATGTGACATTAAGTGTTTTTTAAAAAAAAAAGATTTTCATATTTTTTTGTAATTTTAAAGCCAATTTTTATGCATGAAAAATCACTTTTAACATAAAACTGGGTAAAAAATATCAATTTCGACATTTTTTTTTAAATCAAAATGTCACATCGAAGGTATTATCCTAAAGTTTTAAAAAAAATTTGGTTTTTTTATTTCAGAAAAAAATTCAGAGCGCTAGAATGTACACAGATAGAATGAGGTGCCATGGACGAGGTGTATATTTCCATACTTAAAATGTTTTTTTTCTTCTCCGAAAATTTTTGTAGACAGTCAAGA
>JAYXIM010029976.1:0-18210 GCA_037575425.1 Anastrepha fraterculus
CGCTTTGATGATCGACCAATCGGTCATCGGCACCGAGCGATTATGCGCCTGAAGGTAGGGGATTAATTGATTGGCATCAAACTCCATGTTTGGTACCCAGATGCGAGCCCTCGGCCTTCGTGGAATCTCGCTAGCCGGAATTAGCTTGAGTTTCAAGCCTTCCCAGCTGTTCTGGATTTTACCAATCACGTTAGTCAAGAAATGCAATGAGAATTGGTCATCGCATTTAATGACTCGGTAACCGCGGACTACCTCCACCGAGTCGAAACCTGGTGTTTGGCCCTCCGGGTTCGCCATGACATGGTCAACGACTATGCGAGACAACCGTGCCTCAATCTCTGACCATTTGCCAAGCACTGGTTTCCCGCGGTTAGAGGTTTCGTCTACCAATGCCATTTGGAGATGGTCCCGTGCCACCTCACTAAATCGCTTGGTAGGTTTGGAGGCAACTGCACCCTGATCCGATATCTTGTGCTTTTTTGTTACCTTCCCAGTCTCGTCATGCGAGCGGTTTCGTTTTTTGGCATCTGTCCTGTTGGCGGCTTGGAATGCCAAGTATTCATCAACCACCTTCTGACATCTTGCCTTGTCGGTCTCATCTTTGGGATGCACTTTACCTTCGGTCTCGTTTTTCCGAATCCTGCCAAGGATAGCGAGAGACCTCTGGTAAAGTTTATACCTCGAGGGACCTTTATTACCACGCTTTTGCCCCATGGCTTGAGCGGATGTTGTTGGTTGATTCATAGTTGTTGGCGTACTGTGGCCCACAGCTTTGCCCTCAACTGTTTCTTGGCTGGAGGCCAAGAGCTCATCCTCTGAGGGTGACCCCGTCATCCTCAGTTCGTCTTTGCTTGTACGTCTTGTCCAATTGTCTGACTGTTTTTTAAGTGCGTCCGTCGCTTCCTCCTGTCTGTCTGTTTGCTTGTCCTGTAGTTCTGTCCGCGTGTTTGGTTTTTTATCAGTCCGTACTGTCGATGCGTTGGTATGTTTTACCGTCATTTTGTCCGTTTGTTCCGTGTTTGTTTTCCCGTCATCCGAATTTTTAAATTTTTGTGGTTTCATTACATCTGGTTCGTACGGTCACCTGCCCCGCCAAGGGAGCTGCGCATGTCGCCATGCGCGGTGACCAAAGAGGATAAAGGGGAAATATCCGGTCGACCATGGCAGCGCCCCATACCATGGCAAGGCCACCGTTACAACCTGAGGCGGCCTGATATCAGGAGGGCTCCGTACGAAGACAGCCTTATTTAGTCCCCCGGCTGCCAAACCCACCCAATAGGCACGGGTCGCATCACACCTTGGGTTGAGGGAGTTTTTTTTAACGAAGTTTACGTCTTCGACCTGTGTGGTTCGCGGGAGACCTACTCTCCTACCTTCCATATCTGGGAGGCGTTCCCCTATCCACCACCTGGGGACGCGCCCTATAGGGATAACAGGTTCCCCCAAGGGCTTCGTTGCTTACAACGGGCATAAAACGCTGCTTCGAGCAAACAAAAATTTTGATAAAAACCAGCTGGTCCTTAGGTTAGGTTAAGTTTGGTTTGGCAGCCACATCGAACATAGAGGAAGCGATGCCGCTTAGACAACGAAATGGATCCGTTGTGAGCCGCAAGGGTTGGGCTAGATTTCCCCTTCCACATGGCACCATCCGGAGCTTTTGACAAAGTTTAAAAGTGTAAAGTATATACAGGGTGGGCCATATAGCGTTTGCTTTTTGAACCACCTATTTTTTTGAGAATGGTAACACAAATGACATGTCAAATGTGTTCATAATTTACTTAAAGGTTTGACATTTACGAAATGGGACGCTATACGCTTGAACAAAATTGAGAAATATTGAAAACCTATTTCCAAAGTGGTGAGTCTTCTTCTGCTTTTCTGATTTTCACATCGGTGGCTACGTCAATAAGCAAAATTGTCGGATTTGGGGCTCAGAAAATCCACACGTAACTGTAGAGAAGCAAAGGCATCCACAACGAGTCACTGTTTGGTGCGATTTTGGTCTGGCGGCATCATCGGGCCATTTTTTTCGAAAATAAGCGAGGAGCCGCGGTTACAGTAAATGGTGAACGTTCCCGTGACATGCTCAACGAGTTGTTTCCAAAAATTGAAGAGGATGACATGAACGACATTTGGTTTCAACAGGACGGTGCAACTTGTCACACTGCCAAAGTTACACGCCGAAATTCCGATATCAATTGGCCGGCTCGGAGCTGTGATTTAAGCTCGTTGGACTATTTTTTGTGGGGAGCCGTTAAGGACAAATGCTATGCGAACCATCCAGAGACGATTGATGCTTTAAAACACGAAATTGAAGTTGCCATTCATGAAATTGGAGCCCAAACAATCGAAAATGTGCTTAAAAATTGGGTTGATCGAATGGCCAACTGTAAAGCCAGTCGTAACAGTCATTTGAACGATATTATTTTTCATTCATAAATGACAATGTTCAATCTTCAAAATAAAAAAACTTTGAAAAAATATTGATTAGTTTTTTCTTTATAGCCGATTCAAAAAGCAAATTTTACATGGCCCACCCTATAAATTATTTATATTCATTAAGAAGTAGGATCTTAAATATCGGTTGCTGCTTCTGGCTAGAGCCGGGCATGTGCAAAAAAGGTGCTGAATTGTTTCCAACTCTTCCTCATTCCTGCAGCTACGACAGAAATCATGCACGCAAATTGGCGGATAAGTTCGATCTTAAGCCAAACACCTTAGAAAAGATGTATGCGCAAGTTTGACGTAGAGACTGTACTCACACACTTATAAACTAATTGAATATGCAAAGTCTTTGCTCCATTATTTCAGAGAGAGAGCGCTAAAATGTTTCTTCATGGAAACTACTTAAAAGAATATAATGGAAATTTCATATTTTTTATTCTGTGAGCGAAAATAAATGTTGCGCTTTTGCTGTAGCGTAGGCTAATTTCATGTGCGATAATGATGTGCTGCGGTTCATAAGGTTATTAACTATTATACATAGATAATTGAGACTGAGAGATTATGCTATTTCCATATATTATGACGCTCTAAAGCCAATACGTCCCTTTTCGTCTGTGGCAGCATAAAAAGATCTCATTGATAATGCAATGCAATACAAGTACAGTACAACTAGAGAGTAAAACTAATCGGCTTATACCTATTTGGAGTTTAATGGAAGTTTTTTTAAACATCATTCAAATAAATTTTCATTAGCTGCTATAACCTTCTCGATCCAGGTCTGGAAACAAATACATGCCGGTATCAAATGCTCCATAACGGCACAAATTGCAGCCTTCAGAGAATAAATGGTGTTATAAAGATGCTTATTGGTTTCACACTCAACTACGCCCCGTGCGCAGTAGTTCATTGGATCAAGGTCAAGGGAGTTAGGCGGACATAAGTTCCGTGTTATGTGGTGGATATTTTTTATGAGGAGCTTTTTCAGGGCACAATTCATTAGGAGGTTCGCCATTGTCTGCCGAGGGACGACCGCTATTAGAAACTACTTTTTCTTGGAATACGGCCAAGCATGCTCGAATGTTGACGCTGAACCCAATTTTTGGAAGCCAATTTTAATGACTCACGAGGCACATTTTAACCTCTCTGGCAGCGTGAATAAACACAATTGCCGCATTTGGGGCAACTGAACTGAATGGGGCAATTGAACTGAGAATCCACACTATGACGCATGAAACGCTATTTCATGACCGGAAAGTAACTGTTTGGGCCTTCACTTGCACCAAAACCATCACTGGGCCATATTTTTACCGAGAAAACGTAAAAGGTCGATGGAAACCGATATCGATGGAAACGCAAATGCGTGAGAAAGGTTTACACGGTTACTGGTTTCAACAAGACGGTACACCATGCCACTGCGAATGCAACAATTGAATTTCTGCAACGAAAACTCCCCGAACATCTAGTGTCAAAAAGAAGTGACATCGACACTGACACCCCAGATCACCTGACTTAACCATCCCCGACTTCTTTTTGTGGGGTTATCTGAAAAGTAGAGTTCACGCCAACAAGCCGCAGTCTATTGACCAGCTTAAGGCAAACATTCGTGCCGAAATCTGCGCTTTAAAACCCGAAATGCTTGGCAAGGTGATGACAAACGCAGAGAAAAGATCGCGCTTTGTGGTTGCTAAAAAGGCGACTTGATTGGTATTGTATTCAAAAAGCAGTTTTAATAAATTGTAAATAACCAAACCAAATAAAAATACCTCACTTATACAAATCAGTTGTTTTCTGTTTCAAAGTTATTCAATATTTTCATAACGACATAAAAGATGGGGAACCCTGTATTTCTTGTTAGGTAGTTCAAATATTCCGCGTATAAATCAAATGGTACCATATATAGTTTCTCGGAATATTTCAAGTCCAGCGCCACCAAATATAGCTAAAAACCATCCAGGAGATGCAGGAGGTACACAAGAAAATAAACCATCAAAATCGGTCTAGTCATTTAGGAGGAGAAGAATTACGAACCAAAAGATCCACCCTGGGAATTTTTTATCAAGGCATCAACTTACTTTGTGCTTCCGAAAATATTAGAAATTATGTCTGCTTTGATTTGACAACAGTTTCATTTAAATTAAAATTAATAAGTGTTGAGTGAAATATTAATGAGGGCTGCTCAGATTGGTGGTATTTTGTCCAATAGGGGGTTTTTGACAGATCACGCGTGACTACTGTCAAACTAAATACATAATTTTGTTCAATATTTATTGATATTTCATCATGGAAAGTCTAACTCCTCAACAACATTTACAAATCGTAAAATTGTATTACGAAAATCGACGTTATGTGAAAAACGTTCATCACGCGTCAAACCCACCCAACTTATGGCTTGGTGGCTACGTCAATGAGCAAAATTGTCATATTTGAGCTGAAGAGTAACCCGAAGCCCTTCAAGAACAGCCATTACAACCGTTTGGTGCGGCCTATGGGCTGGAGCAATCATCGCCCCATATTTCTTCAAAGACACGGCTGGCACCAATGTAACAGTGAATGGCGAACGCTATCGCGCCATGATAAGCAACTTTGTGGAGCCGGAAATTAAAGCCCGTTATCTCCATAAGATTTGTTTCCAGCAAGACGACCATTATGGATACTTGCCATAGAGCCCGTGAAACAATGGATTTATTGCGTCGTTTGCTGTCTTTTTTGTGAACAATTTACTTCTTATCTCGGAGCAGTGGATTGGCCTCCAAGATCGTGTGATATCACACCTTTGGGTTTTTATTTGTGGGGATATGTAAAGTCCGCGCTGTTAGTTCTGCCTTCTCGAAACTGGATAAAGAGGCAAAGCGAATGGGTGTGGTGGTGAACGAGGACAAAACGAAGTACCTCCTGTCTTCAAACAAACAGTCGGCACGCTCGCGTATTAGCACCCACGTCACTGTTGACAGTTATGATTTCGTGGTTGTAAAAGACTTCGTATACTTTGGAACCAGCATTAACCCCGATAACAATGTCAGCCTTGAAATCTAACGTAGAATCTCTCTTGCCAACAAGTGCTACTTTGGACTAAGTATGGCGCAGGAGCTTGGACGATGACAACATCCGATGAAGCGACGCTTAGAGTGTCTGAGAGAAGGAGTCTGCAGCAGATTTTTGAACCTTTACGACGACAAGGACATAGGGCAGCGAATAAAGGTCCAGCGGCTACGCTGGCTGGGTCATGTCGTCCGAATGGGTACAAACGCTCCGGCTTTGAAAGTATTCGATGCGGTACCAGCTGGTGGTAGTAGAGGAAGAGGAAGGCCTCCTCTGCGTTGGAAAGATCAGGTGGAGAAGGACTTGACTTCGCTTGGTGTGTCCAACTGGCGCCGGTTAGCACGAGAAAGAAACGACTGGCGCGCTTTGTTAAACTCGGCCAAAATCGCGTAAGCGGTTATAGCGCCAATTAAGAAGAAGAAGAAGTAAAGTCTAAATGCTTTGTGGATAAATCAGCTTGGATTGAGGCATTGAAAGCCAACCTTCTTAAAGTTATCATTCTTAAAGTTATTTATGAGATACCGGCCGAAGTCCTCCAGCTGCTAGTCGTTCAAAATTGGTTTTCATGGAAGGTCTAATTATGGCGCAGATGCGGCCAGCATGTGAAAGTGATTATCAAAAATGATAAAGATTTCCCCAACAATTTGAATTTTTGTTGTTTTATTTCAATTTAAAATCTGGTACCTGTAATGATCACTCTTTAGTTTCTCATAGGTTTTATTTTAATACAAAAAATATTCACGCAAAATTCAACGTAATTTTTGTTAATTATTTTAAAAGTTTGTGTGCTTTTCATTCTTGCCTATCGCTTTTTGGGAGATCCGAAACGGCAAGTTTGGCGATTTTTTCTCAACCGAGTACTGCAAATCCGCTTTTAGAATTTGCTGAGCCCATTGCGCTTTTAACGTTCAATTCATTTCATAAATTATCTCTTCGAAGTAAACATTTTTTCCCACATTCCTTCAATCAACTTCCTGGACGGTTTCTGGCTCTTTCTCACAAATGGCTTGGCCAATATTTGTCTTATGCGATCTGGCTCGATTCCACGTTATTCACATAAGATTAGTTTTTAACGAAAATCCTTAAAACAAACTTAGCGGAGTCTAACAGCAGCTTCGAAGCGCTTATCCGCCTGACTTTATTATACACCGGTCGCAAAAGACTGATTGCCTGATGAGTCTTTCTGCTGACATCAAAGTTTGTATTGCCAATTTCAGCATAAAAAAAGTCGATTATTATGGCTTCGTTAGCGAAGTCGGATAGCCTTCCAGCAGCTGTTAGCAATGCTCAATGATGCTACCACCTCAAAACTGGCATCAAACTGCCAATTTCCGCGGACGTTGTGCCTTCTTGACACCCCGTTCGGTGTTTTCGACCACCTTTTCATTGACTTTTCATTATTTCGGCAACACAACAATCACTTTGAACTTAACTTGTCAATATTTCCCAACAGTTCAAACGTTAAGTGATTCATTTTGTATCCTGAAGATTTGTTACTGAGTTGCTGCCACTTTTGTTAGTGAAATTAAGCTGCCAGCGTCAAAATAATGTGACCCGCAACGACACCAGCCATTATTGGCCTACCCTATAAATTTTAGCTTAACGCACTTATCGGCTTCGCCAACTTTTCGGTGCGTCCATGCAAGCATACATATTTACATACACAAACATAAATAAATGTGTACTGATGACATTTCATATTGATGACTTACCCCACATTGATAAGAGAAATAATCCAACTGCCGTCATATTTATTTTATTATTTTATTTAGTTTTTTTTTATTATTTCGCTTTCAGGTGCTTCGGAATTTGCAAATTCACTTCAAGAATTAAATTTTTTTCTATATAGATTTATTTTGTATTGTTTCAAACTTCCTTTTTTTTGTTTGCTGTAAGCAATTTGCACAACTCGTAGTTTTAATTCCAGCCTGATTTTTTATCAAAACAATTTTTTTGTTTGCCAGAACTTTTTAATTTAGTGACTGCAACGGCAGAAAAAATCAAAGTCAACAGTTTTCTTTAGTTTTTTTGTGTTCTTGTTGGCCAGCATAAAACTTATTTTGGTTACGCTTTTGCACTTTCCAGCAACAATTTCACTTCTATTTACACTTTCCGATTTCCTTTTTGGTTCTTAGTTTTTCGAGTTCTTTTGCCGCTCAAGTGTCTCAATTGCTTTGCCAACCCAATGCGGTGTGTTCGGCTGCCTGGCACCTTTTTCCGTATGCGCGTTTGTTTCCGTTCCGTTTTACGTGTCCGTTTGCACACTCGTTCGGAGCACCTTTTGCAATGTGCGCTTAACTGTGTAATGGCTATCTCCCAACTAACACCCTAACGCTCCGCATGCGATGTGCGACGGCTGAGTATTTTTTAAACGATGGGCTCGCGCGTGTTTAGAGACACAAAAATCGCAAACAAAAACCAACAATAACAACATTGCCAGAGTGATACTGAAGTGTACTACAACAACACAACAGGTTTTGCACAAACAACTTCTAATGTAATAAAAATCAAAGTAAATAAACAAAATTCAATGAAATTAAAACAAAATCACCGCCGTAAAGCAGAAAAGTGTGGCGACTTTGAAGGTGGAATTGGAGAGGGAGCTTAATAAATTTAGTTATGGATTTTCACGTTTAACAATATTTCATTGTTAGCTTCGAAATTTGTGCTTCAAACTTTACTACATAAATTAAACATAACGAATAGAAATATACAGTAGAGCATAAAAGTATACACACAAAATTAATTTTAGAGCTTTTAAGTAATAGATTGATAGGAATAAGAAATTAATAATTTATTTCATCGTGATATTATTCCCGCATGGCAGTCTAGTGCCAACAACAACAACTATTTGTGCGTCGAAATATCATGACAAAAGAAAGTAGAAAAGGAGAAATGAAGTTGGAGCTAGAAGCATACGATGATAGTGCGAATAGAACGGCTCTTCGTTATTTCATATTATGCTGGCATCTGGATGCACAGGGCGAAACAAAAAAAAAAAAATTTACTGATTTACCGATACCACCTTTGAGATAATTTGAACAGCGGCGAGCTTTTTAACAGCCTAAATAGAGTACAACTTTGCCTTGATATTCTTGTGAAATTTCTCGACCAATAATTTTGTATGGATTTAGACAGCTCATTTCACGTGAAAGCGAACAATTTATGCTTATTATTACAATGCTACATATTTTTTTATTGTATGAGCGGAAATCCTTTTAATCGACGCAATATCACAGTCTAATGTTATAAGCTCAATGGAGCATTGAAGCTTCATTCCGGTTAAAATGAAAGTACTTTAAGGAGTTGCCGACGCGCCGCTTGAAGATGTAGATGAATTTTGCAACCTTGGTAGCATAATTTCAAATAACGGCGGATCAACAACTGACATACGCAACCGATTAGCTTGGCCTGCTAGGCAAGGTATGGAGATCAACCCGCATCTTCAGACACACAAAACTGAAAATATTTGATGCGAGAGACGAGAAGTCGGTAGCTCTGTATGGATGTGAAACATGGAACTTAACAACAAGCATATCACAACCATTGGAATCCTTCCCAAACCGTTGCCTACGAAAGATAACACGGATATTCTGACCTGATATTATAAGCAACGGTGATCTTTGCTAGCTCTGAACAAACGAAATTATAACTTGTTTATTGTGGCCCTATTTTTCATCTAGGAGCTATGGGAAAATATATATAAAGGGCTAGGTAATTTTTTTCCAATTTTTCTTTTCCAAATAATATAATAAAAAATTGCGACTGCAACACTCTTCCTGCTACTTTTAAATTTGATAAAAATGTGTTTTGCCATACTTTTGATATTTCGGATTTTTCAGAAACGTTCCGAAAACAAAGTTCAAAATAAAAAACAATAAATGGTTTGCAAATTTCTTTATAAACAAAAAAAATTAAAAATCACGTATTATATCGCAAAAATCCATCCGCTCTTCCATGCAGGCGGTGAATTCCGAATATACGATTAAAATTTGAAGTAAATTGTTTAAAATTGTCGAGAAACATAGTATTGAACAAATTGATTTTAAAATTTTCTGCACGGCACACATCGGACTGGGAAGGGATGAACAGAAATACAAAATTTGCATAGGCCATGTACAGAAACATGAGGAATATAAAAACAGTTATAAAACCCAAAATAAGCAACAAAGCAGAGCGGGAATCGCTGGAAAATCATTATACAGGGTTGCCCATATCCGGCGGACCCATTTGGCAACCCGGATCTTTTGACAGAGACGTCAGATCGCTTAATGACATACTGCGTTGGAAGCGTCAGCCCAAGATTTTTACTATGGAACAGTACACGCCACGCGAGCGCTCCCAAATAGTTGAAATTTTCATTCAACAAAAAAAGTCAAAAGAAGAAGAAGAAGAAGAACAAAATCATCATGTCCGATGAGGCTCATTTCTTATTGAATGGAACGGTAAACAAGCAAAATTGCCGTATTTAAGCCACTGAAAATATTTAAGATATTTAAAATCAAAGGTTTATATTAATAAGCCAAAGACCATAGAAGAGCTCAAGAACAACATCCGTGAGGAAATAGCCGCTATTCCAGCCGAAATGTTAGCTAAAACTATGGAAAATGCTGCAAAACGGGCAGAATACGCCAAACAGGCTGAAGGCGGCCATTCGAGAGATATAATATTCAAAAAGTGATGTCAACAAATCAACTTGAACCAAATAAAATGATTATTATCGTCAACTTCAAAAAAATTGTGTTTTTCTTTGATTTAAAAAAAAAAAACACATGGGTCCGTCGAATATGGGCAACCCAGTATATTGGGTGAAAATGTTTAAATGTATTTATTTTATTATAATCTGCAAAATTATTTCATCGCATTTATGTTTTGAATATGATATCTGGCATATGTCTGCCAGATACATGGCCCGTTCGATCATTCCAATTTCTCCAAAATATGAGTAATAAGTCTAAATGAGCCCGGCGTTTTCCTCAACACTTCGCTATATGAGCCTTGCGTACAGATTTATTTTTTTTTTCAAAGTAAATTTCCACAATTTGAAAACATTGTTCTGGTATTAAACGATTCAAGATGACTTGCCAAGCCTTACTGAACAGAAATGTCAACACAGTTTGCCATTCTCAGCTGCTACACCATAGTTATCGATATCGATAGTTCTCATGTACCTAAAAAAACACCTGATTCTACTTTCACACCCCGTTTTTTAACAAAAACTCTGCGTAGCCTCCGGTGAAGATGTTAAGCAAACAAACAAAAAAAAAATTCAGCTTTTTCCAATTTCTGCAGTAACCTTAGTGGACATTTTTTCAAGCTGATTTTTGTGTTATACTTGGGATAATTTAATTTGAATAAACTAAAAAGCCATGCGTTCCCCATTTATAACAAAAAATTTCACCTGTATGTATACTTTATGCCTGCACTGTTTAATGTAGCGTTATTTTTGCACAACAGTTGTTTTTGCACCGTCATGCATTACCTTCTGTTGCTTCCACTTTCGAATAGCGGTTTATGTTTGTTTACTTCGCATGATCGTGCTCCTATGAGCAACAATGCTTGTGTAAAGCTTCCGCAGCTTTTTCTCTCATTGCAGGCGGCATGCAATCACATACCGGGTGATTCAAATACAAGCAACTTTTTGTCGAAAAATTCAATCTCAATAAATACAATATGGCTTATTAAAAATAGCTTTCCGTTCCTTATATTGCTTTCCTTTGCTTGCAGTAGCTCTTCTATCAACCCAAATCCCAACTCCTGGACGATTTGGGGCTCTATATTACGCACGCCACTAGCGGAATTCGCATTTCGAGTCTAAATCATTTCTGGATTATCCACTTAACATCGCTTTTTAGCAATATCCCACGAAAAGAAGTTCAACGGTCTGAACTCGCTGCTTCTTCGGGAGTTTGATTTTCAAAGAATGCTTTAATGCTCAAAACACCAATCGTTTGATTGCCTGTGCTTCTTTTTCTTCAACTTTTTTAGAACTGTGTTCTGTTTTACAACAATTATGAATTCTTAATCAACAATAACAATAAAATTATTTATACCTGCATATTTTTTCTACTCGAATCGTGTGTCGGAATTCCAGCACTCATGCCATCTTTTTGGGAGTTTACCTGGCGGTCTGGGCATATTCGGTCTCTAGCATTGCTGCTTTCGCAAGTCGCTCGTCAGCCATTCTTTGACAGGTCGGTTCCACTCTCTTCGGCGTTGTCGACTCCACTTAGCTGCATCTTCAATTTTGCGTATGTGCCTTATCTCTTCGTTTCGCTGGTGATCGAGTCGAGTGTGTCATTTTGCCAAAACCAACTATTGTTGAAGTTCATACCAACGTGCAATTAGATCTTTGTGCACCACATTTTAAAGGTGGGTGCTTGAAATGTTGAGGCCTTAAGATCCATGGTGCAGTTGTTTTTGGATTGATTTGCACACTCACGACCACAGCAACTGCCGTCTCGTCGCCACCTTGAGGTGGATCCCGAGTGTTTTCCACTCGTATGTTAGTAACATCAAGTTTTTGTGCAAAAAAAGTATACAGCGGCCAAATGTTAGATGATTTATAGCATCCATTTCAACCTTTCGCCTTAAAACAATGTGTGGGAGACGTGATCCTACTTCTGTGCCTGAAATGAGAACCTCCTATCAGTCACATGATGACTTTTTCCGGCCAAAAGTGAAAAGCTCATATCAAATACGAGATTGAAAAAAGCTTTCGTGGAAAGTGGCACACACAATCGCTGCTCGGCTCGTAAGGTTTAAAAACAAGTTGGAATATAGTCTAGCAGTACGCGATTATTCATGAAGTATAAAAGATATACATTTTAAATGTTTTTACGAAAGTAAGTACAAAACTACGTGTTGCAATTACTCAATAAGCCGTGTAGTCTTCATCATTGTCGAATATAGCCTGGCATCTTCGTCATGCTTTGAACCAGGTTTTCTTCGCCTGTCGACAAACCGGACCAGATTTTGCGAAGTTGACGCACGAGTGTTTTCGCCTTTCGGAAAGATGCGTTCTCATTAATCCCCACACATTTTCAATGGGGTTGGCATCTGGAGACTGGGAAGGCTAGTCCATTACTGTGACTCCATTTTCTTGTTTTGTTGTTTCTCAATGAGTTTTTCTGAGAGCAGTGGTTTTGATGATGTGGGCCGGTAGGATATGTTCACCTACTTCAATAGTCGTTCGATGGTGTTGATACTCACATCTATTCCTTTTTTAGCAAGAACTGATCGTGCTTGGCGTAGTCGCAAAGAAGGGTCCCACTTAAAAAGTTAGACGATCACTTTATCCTGCTTTTTTGTCGTTCTCGCTTCAAACTGCGCTCGGAAAAGTCATTAACAATTTTGCACACTTTATACCACTGATTCCACATCACAACAACCTCTTTTGATTTTTTATCACATTTGCAACCGCGGTGTAAGAAAATTTCGACCCTTTCAAATGCGTGCATAAAAATACCGCATCAAAACGCTTCGCGTACTTCACGCTCATTTTTGTTTGGTTGCGTTTAAGGAATAGTTTTGAACGACATTAACCTGAGTAGCCATGAAGTGGGACTGTTATACAGCAAAAAGCAGAACGAAAAATATCTTGGTGTTACAAGAAAAAACCCGGTGCTTTTTTCTGACACAGACTGTATGCCCCACTGCAGTTCTAGCGTTCCAGGCATTGACGATACTGACTCCCCTTGACTGGTTTGTAGCACAAAAAATGTTGTCTGTGTGCCACCCTGTATATTTATGCGCTATTTTGCAGTTTTCTCTTCGTTCTTGGAGAGCCAGCGCCAATATTTTTATCTTTCGTAAATAATACTCAAATTCTTAATCGTTTATGCGCTTGCATTCGCACTCATTTTAACGTCTTTTCTGATTGGTAATTCAAAGTCTTGATCGAATGCGCACACAGCCAGCTTGTCGCAAAAACTGGCGGGATTTAATGATCACGATTATTAATAGCTTTAGGCGAAAAGTTTAAATAAAAACAGGTAGCGTCGAAATGACATTGAAAGTTGATAATGTAGATATTCACTTAAAGATATTCACTTGTATTTATTGAAAATAAATTGAAATTTTATCTATAAATATCTTATCTGTGGGCACATGCACCTACATACATATGCATGTAATTGATTTATAATCCCTCTGTAAATGTGATATGGTCGCTTTTTGAACTTGAATACATATCAACATACATATGTAAGCAAGTAAAGCTCTGTCTGAATTTATTTTGTTTATATCGCTACGAAGTAAACATTGAAAAGAACATGCAAACAAACACATATAAAACTCGCGCCTGCCACCCAAAGTAATAATCTTGAAGTATACTAATAATTACTTATATGAATCGAATTTTTGAGCGATATAATCGGAAATTGTCGCACTATCGCCTTGGGAGTTTGGTGAAGCATTACTTTCTGTGATACATCGCATAGATTAGTGAATTTCTAAAGTATTATAACTGGTGTGTTGTTAGGCAAATAGTTCAATTTCGATAGCGATAATGCCAGGTGCTGTTTCACTCATTCTTAGCATTTCTGTTCTGCGTGCTGTGACAAAATAAAGGGTGGTTAAGTTTCGAGGGATTTTCAATAAAATACAATTTTTTAGGAAATTATTGTCATTTCTTTTTAATATTGGCATGGCTCAATTATGGAACGTATGGAAAAAAATATCGCCCAAACGGCTGCCACGGCCACGGTGGCACACCTCCATCCGATGGTCCAAATTTTCGATGACGATGAGGCATAATTCAGGTTCTATGCCGTTAATGTGCCGAGTTATCTCATCCTTTAGCTTCTGAATTGTTGCTGGCTGATCGACGTACATCTTTTCTTTCAAATAACCACAAAGAAAGAAGTCCAACGGTGTGAAATCACATCAAAAGAGCGATTGTTTCGTTAGCTGTGTGTCAAGTGGCACCATCCTGTTGAAACCACATATCGTCCACATCCAAGTCTTCCAATGCGGGCCATAAAAAGTTCGTTATCATCTCACGATAGCGAACACTATTCACAGTAACTGCTTGATCGGCCTCATTTTGGAAAAAAATACGGCCCAATGATGCCGCCGGCCCATAAACCGCACCAAACAGTCACTCTTTGTGGGTGCATTGGTTTTTCTGCAATCACTCTTGGATTATCATTCGCCCAAATGCGGCAATTCTGCTTATTGCCGAATCCACTGAGGTGAAAATGTGCTTCATCACTGAAAATGATTTTCCTCGAAGTGCGCGATATGCATTTTGATTTGAAAGCCCGTTTTCATAATAAGCCTGAATAACTTTAACGCGTTGCTCGATTGTGTATCTTTCCATGGCTCAAATTGAGTTAGTCTGAAATTGAAAAATGTTAAATGAAATGCAGAAAGCACTTGACGTTTAGGTGTGGTTCGCATTCAACATCGGCCCTTGAAATTTAACCACCCTTTACTATGCACGGCCTTGTTCCCGAGTAAACTTGACATATTGTTGGAAATTATTTCCAAGTAAGAAATAATTTCACAAAAAATTGAAAGAGGCCTGTAACTCAACTGGCAACTTACTTTAAACTTTCTCTTGTCAAAGAGGATGATTATTTCTTTGAAGGCCTGAGAAATTTGCAAAATATCTCACTAACTATCTTCTTAAAAAGATCCAAGTAGTTTAAGCAACTTAGTTAGAGGATGGAAATCAAATCAAAGCAGGCATCACAATGGGTCTTAGGGCCACCGAGTTTGTTGTCTTGGACAAGCAACCTGGCTAAGGTAACCTGACGCAGAGTAGGTCTTATTTTTTCTATGCCATCAGTTGCCACCTCTTTGAATACTTTCGTGGCTGGCACACCAGCTTTTTATTAACTAATGAAGAACACCGAAAAATACATAACTTAATGTAGTTTTCATGTCGTTGGTTTCATTGATCCATACGAGGTTCAGAAACTTGGCGCTGATAATTGCATCACTTCCACCGCAAATTGCTGAATCCAAGCAAATTTAATTCAAGTACATTTTAAGGTAGTAAAAATTTGTGCTTTTACTTATATTCGTTGCCTTTCGTTTTCTTAAACATTTTTTTAAATATTTTTTTATATATATTAGGTTCTCGCCGTTTTTTTGGTGAAAATACATCTATATTCTAAAAAAATGGTTACATAGTGAATCATTGAAAATATTGCCCATTGCTGGCTACTACTTTTTCCCATCTTCCTGGTAGATCTCGTATACCGTCGCGGTAAAACTTTTCATCTTTTGCGGCTATCCACGGATCAAGCCATTTTTTGATATCTTCATATGAATGGTACTGCTGGCCAGCTAAACCATGTGCCATTGATCGCAATAGGTGATAATCGGACGGCGCAATATCTGGATAATATGGCGGGTGGGGTAAGATTTCCCATTTCAGTGTTTCCAGGTAGGTTTTAACGGGTTTGGCAACGTGAGGCCGAGCGTTGTCATGCTGTACATAGAATCACTTTTTCATGCCTCTCCGCGTATTGCGGACGCTTCTCACGCAGTCCTCGGCTCAATCGCATCAATTGAAGTCGATACCGATCTCTAGTGATGGTTCGGATACTGTCGTAAATTTTAATGAAAATTGGTTTATTTGTAGGCCTGGGCAATATTAGAAATAAACTGAAAAAATGTTAACCCTTTGGAGTCGGAGCCGCTCGACGGGCGAGCGTCGCTGAGGACGAGAGGTATTGGAGTGCGCAGTAAAGAAAATAAATACGTTGAACCTTATAAAAACTCAGGCTTTGGTTAACACAAGAAAATTTTTTCATAAAATCAAAAAATGATTATAAACAAACTGCCATCACTGCTAATGTCGAACTGCTTGAGTGGATTCCTTATTGCACGGATTTCACTTCCACTTGACGAAGTAATGCCGTCATCTTTCGTCTTATCAGATCCAAAGCAATATTCGTCAGAACTGTCACTATCATCTCTAGATCGCTTAGCCATCGTGCATATGATAAAATACCAAATATATAAAAAGCCCGCTGGTTCCTCTGGCAGTGACACTGAGAGACTGAATCGAAGAACTCAAAATCGTTCTGACTCTATCGTCGTCTCACATCGTAAGTTTACATCATAAGGAAGATAACACTTCATCGCTAATGACCTCTAATGTCTTTGAATGAAACCGTGACCCTTTTACTATACCTCTACGTATCTTCTCGCTCAGAACGACAGACGTCGCGAGCCTTACAGCTACGAACTAATTCACGCGTCCGGAACGGGAAAACGGCTTGGGCGGCTATATATAATTTCGAGATTTAGCCAATGTTGAAAATTTTGGTATGGAGTTTTTTAAAGTGAAACATCCTCGGTCCGTTTTAACATATTTAAGGTGTTCTTAGGAAGTGTTGGAGCACAAAATATATTAAAAATCAAAAATTAATTTGTTTGCTAAAAATTTTTCGAGAAAATTTGTTTGTTTTTGCAGTTTTGAAAAACATCCCTCAGAATTTTTTTCTTATTTTTGTCATTAATAGCTAAGACCATGTTCAGTTAATCCCTGTAAGTTTCATAGAAAGACCCCATTGGGTTTTCGCGTTTACCGGCTGGGTGTAACTGCTTACTTAGGTACGCAACGACGCTTTGATCGATGTGCAAACGGACATAATATCCGACTACGCATGCTTTTGCAGGTGATTGTACAATAGTTTAAAAATTGTCAAATTTTTTAATGGAAACGTTGTTGCCACTACGATTGCCATAACTAAATATATACGTGGTAGTCCTCGTATTTCAAATTATTTTACTTTCGCCGAAAGTGCCTGACTTATCAGTTCAAAGTCAACATACAAATACCCTCGACCAGCAGTAAAAACTCTTTCTTTGGCCCACTTGAGGCAGTTCAATTCAATTGTTTGGTACTTTTTCTTGTTGACTTGGAAAAGGGGAATTTTTCTTCTGCAAAATGGAATAAAAAATCTATGGCTTTTTATTTTGAATTTGCGAACAGTGCTACTAAAAATAATAACAATAACGTTTTAAGTAAATAATTCAATGCTTATACATACATACCCAGGTGCATATGTACATACACACATAACACACGCAATCAAACCTGCATGCCTGAAAAATTCACCGGAAAAATAAATTTAATATTGCAATGACTTTGATTAACTGCGGCCATATCAAAGTCTTGCTGCGCGAATAGTTGCGGCCTTCTTTTCTTTTTTGAGGTCACTAAGTGTGATTTTTTTGCGGCTATCACCAGATCTCAAAAATCGAAATTTAATTGAATCCGTCTTGCACTTTGGAAGTTGAAGTAACAGCGGTACAATCCCCGATTAAAATGACCTACTTTCCTGGCCTCATCACGCTGCACAAAAAATGAGAAAAAGAAACCCACATTTTTTCAAAATTCCGCTAACGGAAGATGGTAAAAAAGGCCAGACAATAATACGTGCCGTTTTTACAACTTGCGCCCCGACTTTTGTTTTTTATGTTTTTTGAAGTAATGTTGAAAAAGCCACTCCATGACGATGGAGGATGGTTCACGCAAGTGGGGTAGGTTACTGATCGCCATTCACTTGGGAGTGGCCAGGACGATTCTTCTGCATATGGTTCAAGCAGCTCACAACTTCCGGGAGTAGTCGAAGAATCCTCTGATACCCGTTCGGGAGTGAGCCAACGTGAGATGGGGAAGTATCCCAGGATAGCTGGTTGTGCACTGGGCTTGGCACCCGCTACTTAAAAATCCCCCGCAATGAAAATATGTACAAAGCCTCG
>JAYXIM010029981.1:0-25186 GCA_037575425.1 Anastrepha fraterculus
CGGATGAGTTTAAAAAATGTTTCCTGCAGTGGAAGGACCGCTGTCAGCGGTGTATTGACGCTCAAGGGTCCTATTTTGAAGAATATTAGTTGTATAAGCCAAAAGGTTTATAAAACTGCTTAAAAAAAATAAGGCTCATTACTTTCCAATCAAACCCAGTAGGTCTGCTGGCAACCCCATCCAAAATTTACTTTCTTACCACTTTTCATTGAGCTGACGCACATCAACTTATTACATTATCTCTGCTCATGCAAAATTGTGACAACATAAAATGTTCCTGGCAACAACAATCGAGCTGTAAATACTCGCACAAATGTTTGTGAATTGAAGTGGCACACGGTAATGTCTGATGCAACGAAAGTGAAAGTAATAAGCAACAAAAGCAAAATGAAAAGAAAAATACAAAAAAAAAAAAAAACTACAAGCAACGCAGCATTTTGAACGCATCGAATTTCCTTTCAAGAAGCTCGCATAAACAAATATACAATACATAACTGTACACAAACTCAAGTAATGCTGCCATAGCAATTCACTCAAATGGCGCCTGGAAGCATACTTCTAAGTGTAGTAAGCACATGTGATATGTGCCATGTGTGTGTGGGTGTGCACGTGCACTCGCGCCAAAATGATGTTTTGTGTTATAAGAAAAATATGAAAATGCACATTCATGGAAATTTCCGCACCTCACACACACACACTCTCGCAGACTCAAACACTGCTCTTCCAGGGACTTAAATTAATTTCCACTACACACAAGCATGCACGCATATTTTGCTGTGGCTATGAAATGCGAAACTGACTATGGAACTTGCAACTTGCATAGTTAGTGTTGTTGCTGCTTTTGGGTTTCGGTTTTGATGTTGGTGGCAGGCATTCAAAAGTGTGAAGATACCCGATCGCTAGCACGCACGCACATTGGTTTTCGTTGTCTACAGGTTTGTTAGTGTTAGTGTCAGGTGGCAAGAGTGCTCCTTGCCGCAAAATGTTGCATATGCATGATGAGTGCTTATATACTTGAAGATGCATAGAAATGCTAAAGGTTTTATGTGTGCGAAACAATTTAATTTAATCGAGTTGTGGCTGAGATGTGGCGTATGAATCTTTGCGCTGCGAAAATGAAAACGAAGTGTTTCTTAGCGCGTTACGTTTTTAATTGTGTTGAGTATATTTTGTTTATAAAATCTAATAAAGAATAGCTACATTTTAGACTACAACAAATGGGTATTTGATTTGAAATTAAATTATAAAAACATTTCTCTTTATTAAATCTTACAAATTTGTTGTATTTTGTATTTTCAATAAATAGTTATGAGCCGAAATTATGTTGCTTACATGAAATTCCCTTCTATAGTTGAAAAAAATATACGCCCTAAAGTCCATCATTCATGAGTCAATATGAATGGCTAGGACGCAATTCGAAAGTAGATATAAAAAAAAAATTAACAGGGAGTGAGCTTTGTTCTTGACACAGTTTTAGGCTGTCAATAAATCCTCAAACTGCTGTAGGCTTAATTTCTACCAGGAGGTTCGGATCTATAGCCTCATTTCCCAGGTAATTTAGTCTGCGTCATGCCACTGCTGGGCAGTCGCATAGAATATGTTCTGCTGTTTCTTGTGCCTCTTTGCAGAGTCTACGGGAATCGTTTTCTATCGCACCTATCTTTTTCATGTGATAATTAAGTTTACAGTGCCCTGTTAGTAGTTCAGTGTAAAGTTTTATTTAGGTTAAGGATTGCTTCTGCTTTTATCTGTTCTGGATCTATGAGTCTTTCCGATTGCTGCATGCTCGATTGGGCTCTCCAGTAATCGACTAGGCCTCGCTCTTCCTGTTCACGCAGAAACGCACTTTTGAAGCTGTTTTTAACCCCGCAGAAAGGTTCAGGATCTATGAAGGCAGTGTTTCACTCTTTTTCGCTAAAGTGTCTGCAATTTCATTCCCTTCGTGCCCCTCATGTCCCAGAACCCACATCAAGGTAACAAAGTTTCTTGATGCTAGGACCCACCTTGATTCGAATGAGAAGCTATCCAGCGATTTTAGAGCTGCTTGACTGTCAGAGAGAATGTTAATATTCGCACCGCGCATGCCTTTCCGTATAAATTCCGTAGGAATTCCCATTGTAAGTGCGTTTTTGAAATATGCTCCAACAATTCCAGCCCCGGCACTACCGTCTTCCATTTAGTTTTCTTTCCATCTTGATTGAACCCAGAATCCCTACATGTCCTGTAAGATTACCTTCTTTGAGGTGGAATAGATTTTGAAGCCTAAGAGCTGCACTCATTGCCGTCTCTTTGGCTACAAGATATAGTGGAATGAGCCCAGTGACCATTCTCAAAGCCGTTGTGGGGCAGGTTTGCATTGCTCCCATTACGCTCATATAGGCTATTCTGTATACCTTCCTAAGTGTTATCTGAGTCTTAGTTTGGTCTAATTTTGGCCACCATACCAGAGAGGCATAGGTGATACGTGATTGACACTATTATTGTCTTATAAGATCATGTCATCATCTTTGGTCGCAGACCCCATGTTTTAGCGTAAAGCCTTTGGCATACGTATATTGCGCTCAAGGCTTTATTTGTGATGTACGAGTGGTTTCTTTAAGACAAGGTGTTTGTTTTTTTTTTGTTTTTTTTTTTGTCGGGGCAACTAGCAAGTGCCGCACTCAGGCATTAATTAAGTCCATTGTACTACACTTGGACTCCCTTTTCATTTTCTTTAAATCTACCCGATCTCCGAAGAAATCTGGGTAGATCTTGTGGTGCCAAGGAGTCAAGATGGTCGCTTCTTAACATATCAGTGCCAAAGACCTCAAACCTGATTCTAACGAAGGCGGGGCAGACGGACAGGAAGTGGTCCGCCGTCTCATCCTCCCCTTCACAAGCTGGGCAGAGTACACTGTCTGAGATGCCCACCCTTTTCATGTGCTTCGCCCACAGAAAGTGGCCCGTCATCAGTCCAACCAGCTGTCTGCACTCCCTTCTGATTAATGACAGGAGGGTTTGCAACAGTCGATCGGACATGACAGGTAACATCAGTTTTGTCCATCTGCAGCCTCTCTCAGCCTGCCAAGCTCGCTTGTGGGGTGTAGTCACCCATATGCTAACCGTGGCTTTGATGACCACAGAAGGGAATGGCAAAACGGGCTCCGGGCCAAAGAAGTTGGTCTCAGTGCCCATCTTACCTTAGTAGTCAAAGGTCTCGTTACTCACGATACCCACTTGTCCCGGGACCTATGTTAGCATCAGGCTATTATGTCTGCCGACATTGTTCAGCCTGGATTTACAGGACTCGACTACTCCTGATGTGGTTGGGGGGCTGTCTAAGGCCATGAGCGCAGCTTAGTTGTCAGCGCAGACGCATATAGATCTGCCTCTCCATTGGTTTTCCACAATAAAGTTCATCGCTTCTTGAACTCCACACACTTCCGCTTGAAAAACAGATGCATGCATTCCAAGAGCAAAGTGGAGTTTTGTCCTGCTGGATTCCACGTAGACCCCAGAGCCGGAGCCGTGCTCGTTCCTGGAGCCATCCACGAAAATGCAATGTTTACTGAACTCATTTTCAGAGTTTGACCACAACTGAGCCTCTGGCAGCACTACACTGTATCTCTTGTCAAGGACGATTCTGTATGGCATGGAGTCAAGGGGCATGGGGAGAATCGTTGGATCGAAGTAGTCCATGCCTTCTCTGTTTTCCAATGCCGTACCAGTTCCCATTGTGTTTCAGCCTGCAGATGGCCTGCAAGACCTCTCTTTGGATGAAAGCATTAAGTAGTGGTAAATCAATCAGAGCATCTAACGTTGGGCCTGAAGTAATCGAAAAAGCTCCGGTGCAATAGATGGCCACAGGGCGTTGTAGTCTCGATAAGGTCCTCCTGACTCTCACGAGAGAGAGTCTACTCATTCAGACCACTGATGCATAGGTGATAAAAGGTAAGGTTACTCCCAGATATTTTGTGTCCCTAGAAAGAGTTAAGTCGGCGTACTCTAGTTTAAGGGTTAGAGACCCTTAATTTTCTTCTTCGGGTGAAGGGTACCGATTTCCGATTTAATGAAAGTCGTTTTTCCCGACTCCAGTTTTGCGTAATGTCGAGAGCTAGTTGCATGCCATCAGTTATAGTAGAGTCACATTTGCCTCTCACCATGATGACTACATCGTCGTATCCGAGATCATCGAGAGTCTGTAGGAGCTCGTCAATGATCAATAGCCAAAGGAACGGTGATAAAACGCCACCTTGGGGCATCCTTTGGTTGACTTGACACATAATCTTTTTGGCTCAGTTTCAAAAATTGTCGTTCTATTCCTCAGCATATTGAGAATCCACGTTATGATTAGTCTATTTTCTTCCTAACCATACCTTCCTCAATAGAGCTGAAAGAAGTATTGTCGAATGCCCCCGTAATGTGAACCGATGTACAGAGGGCAATTTCCTTACCAGCCAACGCCTTTTCGATCATGGTCGCAAGTCTATGCATGACAGTTTCTGTCGACTTGCCTGACCCGTAAGCGTTTTGTGCAACATGGAAAGGCGAATCCCTAAGATAAGCGTTTCTAATATATTGATCAATTTTTTTTTTCATAGCTTTGAGCTGGAAAAAAGTTAAGCTTATGGGTCGAAAGGCGTTTGACGTGTGGTCCGCCTTTTTGCCTGCTTTCGGAGTGAAAGCTGTTCCGGCTTTACTCCAATTTTTAGGCACTATGCCTAATTCCGGGCTTACCCTGAAAATATTTGTCAAAACCGGTGCTAATACATTCACGCCGCGTTGTAGTAGACACGGCTGTATGTTGTCAACACCTGGTGATTTAAATGGACGGAAGGTGGAGATGTCCCATTTAGTTTTGTTCACTGTAAACATTTTACGGCCAAGGGAGAGTTCCCTGCGTGTAGACATTAAGAACCGGATGTTCCCAGTCTCTTCACTTTACTTCATTTTCTAGTTCAATTCTGAATTTCTTCTCAAATTTAATGACTTTACTGATATCACCCCTGAGTAGATGGGCAAGTGGGAGCAATAATAATGAAATAATAGAAACATTTATATTTGTACAACTGCAATCGCATTTTAAAGCTGTAAAAAAACCATTTACCATTTGGTTGGGGGACGCTTAGAGTGCACTCCATAAATTTGTACTTAACAAACAACACAACTTTTCGTGCCTTGTTGAGGTTTAGTTTGAGAGTAAATGGTTTTAATATTCAAAGTTTGCTCTGCTCTGCATAAAATTTAAAAAATTATCACACTTCGCATTCACACAATTTTTGGTTTTTGTTTTTGTGTTTTTAAAATAATATGTTTAAATAAAGAATATTTTTTCCTTGTTCACTCGTTTCGGCAGCATCGGGCCTCGACAAGACTCTTCCATCGTACATGGTTCTGTGCTGTTGTTTTTGCATCGTTCTATGAGATGTCGGCATCTCCTAGTTCGCGCAGCATCGACCATCTTCAAGTGTTTTTGGTCGACCGCGACCTCTGCTGCCTTGCGGGTTCCAGTCCAGTGCCATTCTCGTGATGCTATCTGGTGGTTTTCTCAATGTGTCAGCTATCCATCGCACCTTTTTGGGTTTGATTTGCCTAAGGATGGGTTTCTCGTTCGTTAATCTCCACAGTGCGTCGTTACTGATGGTGTTTGGCCAGAATATTCTGCCAATTTAGATTTTTTGATTACCATAGAATAGAAAAACAAACATATAACCCTGAAAGTACATCCTGAGCGGACCATTTTTGTGGAACAACATTATAGTGTAGTGGGTCTTACCTTTCTTCTTACAGTTGATCAAAGTTACCAAATTTTGGTCATAGTAGGTAAACATTTTTATATTACTTCGATTTGTGATACAAATATTATTGTCTATTGTAGGATAGTGTCCTATAGTAGGATAATTTTAAAACTCGTGGACTAACATAACTCCGGCTCTGAAAGTATTCGATGCATTACCAGCTGGTGGTAACAGAGGAAGAGGAAGCCATCCTCTGTGTTGGAAAGATCAGGTTGGAAAGAAGGTTGGTTGTTTGGTTTGAGTGGTGATTCTTCCAGAATTCAACGAGCGCTTCCGCACCATTTTGTTGGCACATTCTCGTTACCAACTTGTTACACCAGCTATTTACGGCATGACTATATCCAGTCTGTGCGGTTTAAGAACCTTATTAGGTTGTTGACATCTGAGCCCGACAGTTGTTTGAGACTCAGGGTTAACATTCTGTCCTTCCATAGGAGCAGCGGCATTCGCAGAGGAAATGGAAGATTGTTTCCTTTTTCTCCGGTTGTTTACAACTGTGACAGTATGTGTTGTAAGGGATGCCCCTTTTTGGCAGCTTGTTCTCCGACAGACCAAAAGCCAGTTAAGGCGTTAGTCTCCAGGCGTCCCGATCGCATGAGGTTGTAAAGAAGGACTTGGCTGCACTTGTTGTGTCAACTGGCACCGGTTAGCACAAGAAAAGAACGACGGGCCCGCTTTGTTGAACTCAGTCAAAATCACGTAAGTGATTATCGCACCAATCAAGAAGAAGACGAAGAACTTTATTGTTTGACGAAGAACTTAAATTTCTTTTAAGTCTTTAAGAAAAGTTCAAAAAGTCCTTCTAAAAATGACATTAGCGATTTAAATTGTTTTACAAAAATATTTCTCAGAAAACCGTCTCTTTTGTTTACTGATTTACCGAAGAGACAAAATCTATCAAGGAAGCCACCGACTCGTGGCAAACAAAATTCCCTTAAACAATTTCACGCAATCCTGCTCCGATTTAACTACTTTCTTTATTTTTTTCTGTGTGAGCATCTCTACGTAGGTTTTAGGTGAATAAACCATAAGCAATTGAAACTCTGAGAAATAACGCTCGTTCTGAAAATGTCGAGATATAGCATCAGTTGGTAGTAATAGTTGCCCAGAAGTGGGCCACTTGGACGAAGAGTTTGGTTCATCTTTGTGATACCAGTGCAAGAGGGGAAAAGAGGTGGAGGAAAAAAACAATAGGGCGAACAAGAAAGGGTGGGGAGGGTTGAGTATTTGTGGACTATGATATAGCCTCAATTGTGGCTAAATGTCATCGAACATTCCATCAGAAGAGTGCACGCGCGAAACATTTGGAAAATGTAATTTTTCATTCATAAATTGTAGAGCATTTTTCTACATACGTCAATAAAAATCGAATGTATTCTATTCCAAATAATTGTTAATTTGAATTGAAAAAATAGGCTCGAACTTGAAAGTCACCTTTGCTATGTTTGCATGCCTCTTTAAAGTTTATAGAAGTAATCGTTATATCTTTCCATCGCCTTTCAATCTTCACCAGAGTTTTGTTATCAATTTTGCCAGAGACCTTTCAACTCTTTGACCTCTTTGTCGAGTCACTGGTGCCTGACACTGAACTGTTTCAATGGAGTTCTGCGTCACCGGCTCTTTTCTCCTCAACATTCTAGAGTGAATAGTAGACGAGTATATACCAATAAATAAGGAAATCTACAGAAACCGCCTTACACTCGTTTGTGGAGTTGGTGGAAAAATGTTTATCAGATAAAGATTTTGCCTTGGTTGCTTCCGTAGATATAGAATGCGCCTTCAACAATATAAAGGCGAGCGCTAAAGTACATGCTTTAGAAGACTTTGGAGTTGAACCAAACGTTGTTGCCCTGGTGCTTTAAGCACTACTCCAAACAAAGCACTGGAAGTTCTATCAATTTACTCAGACGCAAAAGTATGGCGCTATGGAAAGGCCGGTGGTTTGGCCACGCCTGTATTTTGCACACTCTGAACAGTCACAAACAAGAAATAGACTACTCTATTCCTAGACTCACCTTCGACAAGCTCTTCAAGATGAGTATACCGTCAAGAAGGAAGTGGCGGACTCCAAGGCCATGGCAAAGGGGGGAATTAAATATTTATGCAGATGGTTCCAAGTTAGACGATAAAGTTGGCTAGGGAGTATTTTCGAAGGAATTAGGACTGTACTACCCGTTCGACCAGCAGACTACTGCAGCGTCTATCAGACAGAGGTTCTACCTATAAAAGAAATAGCTACATATCTAATTACGAATGCCGTAACAAAAACGACTATACATATATTCTCGGATAGCCAGACGGCCATCAAATCAATGAATGCAGCTATACTAAGATCAAAGGTTGCACGGGAATGCCGGGCAGCCCTAAATGATGTTAGCGTCGTATTCAAGGTCAGCCATATTTGGGTTCCGGGGTACAGGGATATTGAAGGAAACTGTAAAGCCGATGAGCTAGCTAGGAAAGGTACTGCTCTACAACTGCTCAGTGACAAAAGTATCATTGGTATACCTATGGCCACGAGTAAACTAATAATGAAAAACAAAATTATCCAAGACGCCAATAGGTCATGGAAAGATGAAGATACATGTGTAACAGCTAGGCTACTATGGCCGCAATTAAACAAGAAAAAGACAAAGGAATTGCTTAGCCTCTCACGAAATGATACCTCGAAGGTCGTAGTTTATTTAACTGGTCACTGGCTATTTGGCAGGCATTCCTTGACATTAGGAGTATTCTCCCATGAATATTGTAGAAGTTGTAGAGATGACGAAGGTGATGAAACAGTAGATCACTTCCTTTGCAACTGTCCAGCCTTAGCTAAAATCAGAGCAGGTTGTCTAGGTAAAAACTTTTTCAATTCTCTTACAGAACTGTCTGGCGTGGGATTGGGATCAATTCTAGGTTTCATAAGAGGCTCAAAATGGTTTCAAGAAGATAAATAAACAAGGTTCCCGTGTCGCACAAGTGGTATCACAACGAACCTGTAAGGTCTAAGTGAGTTGGTCAAACGGACGGACTACGACCATTACCTAACCCAACCTAAATTGCGTACCCAAATTTTGTATGAAAAATTTGTCGACTTTTTATAAATCTTATACAAAGCTGAAAACTCGGATTATTATAATCTTTGTTCTAGGATACAGAGTTCATTATTTTTTGTTTTGTTTTTTAATTATTTGAAAGTAAAATATAAATTGAAAATAAACTATAAATAGTCAGTACTTGTCAAGAAGTAAGGCCTTTATAATAATTTCAAGGGCTATTTTGTGTCTTTCACACTTTTCCTTTCTTCCCCTCTGAATACAAGGATGATAGATACCAGGTTTGCGTCCGTCGTAGCCGAATGAGTTGGTTCGTGACTACCATTCGGATTTCAGAGAAAGAACGTTGGTTCGAATCTCGGTGAAAGACTAAAATAAATAAAAAAGTTTTTTCTAATAACGGTCGCCCCTCGGCAGGCGAACCTCCGAGTGTTTTTCTGCCATGAAAAAAAGCTCCTCATAAAAAATATGTGCCGTTCTGAGTCGGCTTGAAACTGTAGACGCACACCACAAATAGGAGGAGGAGCTCGGCCAAACACCCAAAAAGGAAGTATATGTATATCTATATATGTATATACATAGATACCAGATTTTATTGTTAGCTATGGTGAAAAAAAAATGTTAGGGAACTTTGGATTCTACGTCATTCGTTTTTTGTTTCACTTAGCGAAAGCTAAATTTTGGATTCTACGTCATTCGTTTTGTGTTTCACAAAATTCTCCAAAGTTCCCCTCAAAATTTCGGCATATTTGTCAAATTCGACCAGAGCCGAATAGCAGTCTGCTTGGTAGTACACCTATAAAAATCTTTGCACCATGCTCTGCATAAGCTCTTTGTGCTGTCACACATCATAGGCCTCTCAAACTGCGTCACTCATTTGTGTTTTTCCCATTAACTCTCTCTCTCTCATCTAATGTCAACTACAACGCTTAAGGAATTGAACAAAAATAATTCATTGAAGGATTTCTTGGAAATTATTCGCTATAACCGGCTCTCACATCAACACTGCGCTATCCAGGAATTTTATTGCTTTCCCTGGCATTTTGTTTTGCTATAATTAAACGTACGAACTTGGGGCTACCTGAGGCTATAGGAATATAAGGTGCACGCATTCATTGGCATTTATTTTTGTCACCTCACTTTTCTTATCTCTTCGGCGACGCGTGCTAATGAGTTTTCGTTCCTTGAATTCCTTAAATAAATAAGTGTGCGGGCACTTTAATACTAATTTCCCGCAGCGAGGAGATGCGAGAAGAAATTGTTTGTTTGCACTTTTCTTCTATGTCACGTTCGTTTGCACATCACTTGATGATGAATTGATTATTCAGTTTTGATGATTTTGGCTTGAGTGAGTGAAATGAATGTTTTGGACAGAGCAGCCAAGTGAAATGGTGAATGGAGTAAATATAACTAAACAAATTGACATGTAAAGGAAATAAGGGCTTTTTCATTCGTTAATTTTTATCAATTTTAATTCGCATTCATAAATTCGCGATTGAAGAAGACCTGAGCTCTATTGATAAAAACAACTTGTCCACCTCATTTTTACGAACCTTCATTGAAGTCAGATTTGTGGCATCAGGCAAATGATAATGACGAAATTGCGCTCTCCTTGCGTTGGCTCGTTTTATGCGATATACTCTTGGACAAGAAATTGCAAACTACATAACTGAACCCCATGAAATGCACTGGGCCATATGATTCATTTCGAAAAAAAATCAATGTAGTTAGTTTTTGCATAAAAATAACCATATGTTCGGTCAACATTTTGCTGCTCTGCTGCGCCGTCAGATAAAAATGCCAAACGACAGAAATTGAATATCAAATTTATGATACCCGCAGGTCATATTCAATCGCACATCCCTACGTAAACTTATATGTGTGTGTGCACCCACACATGCCCATCTAAATGTGCGCGTATTTTAGTTTTGTATTTGAAAATTGTGCTGCCCAAATTGAAAACGCTTTGCAGCTGCGTTTGGCTGTATGTGTTCATGTGTGTGTGTGGCGCTGTAAAAATTGAAATATGTCAGATTGCAAAGTTAGCCGCGGGCGTTAAATTCTGCGTGCCCTTTTACCCTCCCACGGCGGTTACGTTTGCTTAGTTAGTTTGGTGGCCGGTGATTCGATCGCTAGGTTAGGCGCGTCGGGTGTACTGTCAACCATACGATTTGTGATAGGCTTTACCCATAAGCTGGCGCGATATACGAGTGAGTCCATTTCCAGATGCTCAGCTTAGCCAGTATATCGGGTTGTGGAATCGTTTGCCACAGCTTCGTTTGTTTTTGATTTAATGCCTTGCTGGGCGCTGGCGACCGCAGTTGAGTAGAGGCCAAATTGAATATTTTCTTCTGCTGGAAAATGCAATTCCAATCGGTTTTATTTCATGGCGGGTGGAGGCGGTAGATGAATTATGGGGGAATGGAGTGGTGTAGGTGTAGTGTGAAGAGGAAGTATCAATCAGCAAATTTTGGATAATACTTCAAGTGCTGTTATCGGGCGACTGAAAGCGTTCATATTTTTTCATGAATATGAAAGTGGCTTAAGCGGTTTTTGAGAGTGTATGCGTTGAAGTATACCCGTTTATTTATGGTGTGCTTTTTTGTTGTATTGTTTAATTTATTTAGTTATGTATTTCGCATGAATACTGAAAATGGCATGAAAATGTTGTGCTTTAATTAATTAAATTTAAATATTTCTGCAGTTTTTTATGCTTACCAGTTGAAGTCGGAGATATAAATTTAATTATATATTCATAATATCGTTCATCGATTGCACTGTTGGACGTATTGTTGTGGGGTTGGACTTTGTATAGGGTTTTGTAATAAGAGGTGTTATTTTGATATTCAAAGAAAAATGCTATTTTTTAATATAAATGATCGGATGTTTATTTCATTATAAAGAGGAAGGTATACCGTTAATAGTGGAAAATAACACCCGGCAAATGACCACCACGACCACGCTTACAGGACAATATCCTTTTCAGGAAATTTTTCATAACCGAATTGCAAAGTGACTGCCCTATGTCCTCGATAGCCTCACAAATTCCATATTTGAGGTCTTGAATCGGCCCTGGGATGTTGGCGTGGACCTTCTCTTTCACGTGGCCCCAAAAAAAAAAGTCACAAAGTGGCCAATTGTGATCACTTCTTCGAGAGATAACACGGTCCGGAAACTTTTCCCGTAAAAGATCAATGGTTTCGTTACTTATGTGGCACGTAGCGCCGTCTTGTTGAAAATAAGCGTTGTCCAGATCAACACCATCCAATTCCGGTCATAAAAAATCGTAAATCATCTCTCGATAGCGCAATCCATTCACCTGTAACACCTGTTATTGGAAAACCCTATATTACTGTAGCTAATGAAAACTATGTAATTCCTATAGGCGAAGCTAAGGTCAGTTTCGGAAAATAACTGCTGCCACCAGCTACAGGTAGGCGGGCAAGAGAGGTGGAAAAAGAAGATCATTGAACGAAAATTCTTTAAGTAGAAATAGAAAACCAGCCGATACGTGTGTCTAAAATAGTTCTCCAAAAAGCAATACATGAGGAGTCGATGGATTCGAGTTATTGGTCTTTGAGTACTCGGAACGCTCAACTTCCCACTCTCACTTCCCGATTATAACGAAGTACAAATAGTTATAGCACAACTAATCCATAACAGTTGCAGGAGCTGAGATGTTGTACATAAGTTGAGCTGTTCAAGTATGGAGGTGAAGAACTGAAAAGTGCATACATAAACTCTTGGCACAAATCCAAGTAGAATCAAAGCGCCGTCTTGGTACTATTACGACACCTCCAACAGACAGATATCTCCAGCCAGCCAGAACTGTTGATGTAATGGAGAAGATTTATGAGACTTAGGCTGGCACACTGCCCCAGGCTGTCGAAGAAAGACGCACCCAGTGGCCTTAGTCGGCTAGCTGCCAAACCCGGACATTTACAGAGAAAGTACACAATAGTTGCCTTCTCTGAGAGGTCCCTACAGCTTCTGCAATGGGGCTTGAATGGTAACCTTAGCTTTTCTGCTTGTGTGCTGATCGTCCAATGACCGGTAAGGACAGCTACAATTTTGAAAATTGAATGGCGTGGAGTCCCCAGGGATACAGGATTTTCGAAATATTCCACGAAGAAATGGAGCTCCATCTGATCTGTGCTTTTCTGAGAAATAAGTTGCGCAATTCCCCTGTAGCAACAGTGAGAGACCTCTGAAACGAATTCAGTCGACCTCTACCTGGCAAAGCCATCAGCAGCATTCCCCTCTATGTGCCTATGTTCTGAAACCTAGATTAGAGAGAAATGTTACTTGCACACTGAAGAGATGTGATCTCCCTCTTACCTATTTAGATCTGCACTATGGCGTCGTCAGTGCCTTCATTGCAGCTTGACTATCCGAAAAAACATTAATATCTCCATTGCCTCCACGTTCCCTTATTATTTTGAATGCCTGTAGGATCGCAAAGACTTCTGCCTAAAAAACAGTATTCGATAGTTTTAAGGTTGTAGATAGATTAGATTGCCTGATTTAGAGAAAACTCCTGCGCCGACTCCCAATACCCTTTTGGAACTGTCAGTGAAGACAGATGTAACAGCCTCGACACAGCTTTTTTCCTCGCTTCAATCCTGCCTACTTGGAAAGATTGCCCTGGCACGACCCTCGAACTCCAGTTTGCGGATAGTGAGATCTGTACGAAGTTCAGAGAAATACGGTGTTAACTGCCCAAAAATGCTACCATTTCCTTGAAATATTGTCTCCAGAAGCCAACCCCTTTTAACCTAAGTGCACTTTGAGCAGCGCTGGAAATGACGTGAAACTCGATGGGAAGTAGATGCAAAACGACATTAATGGCAGCCCTGGGACGAGTTCTGCATGCTCCGGTGATGCCAAGAAGTATTTTCAACTCTCCCCAGTTTTGTGATATTAAAGCCCCTCCGAAGAGCTTCCCACCAAACGAGGTATCCGACGTTATTTATTGCCAGAACTACTACGTTGTACATCCAAAGAACGTCCTATGGCTTGAGTCGCCATTTTTTGCCGAGCATAGATTTGCAGGAGTAGAAAGTTATGCTGGCCTTCTTTACCCGATTTTCCATGTGTAGCTTCCAATGGAGTTTGGAGTTGGGTATGACACCTAGATTTTTAACTTTTGCTGAATGTGGGATAAAATGATTTATTATTTAATCTAGAAAGTCTAAAATGTGGCAGTTGCTGCAGTAGTTGCTTCAAATTTTCGGGTACGACCCGCAAAGAGATGAGAATTTTGAAGTAGTTAGTCTGAGAAGCCTCCTTAGCCGCTCCCACTCCATCCGTGGCCAGAAGTATTTTGCATTCGTGCATAATTTTCAAAGAACCACCTGACCATGAGAAGGCAGGTGCCTAAAGGAACCTCGCTGCTCTCTTTGCTCCCACGAAGCACTGCGAATGTGGGTGTCTGCCTTGTTAATTCAATGTGTGGTTTTCTGATAGTGGCTGTAAGTACATCTGCCTGAAATGCATAATATTCAGTTATATGAGGTTATTCGAGAGCTTCTGGCCGAATATTGTTTCGCCTTCCAATCAAAACAAAAAAATCCTGCACCTTGCCAAATCATCTGTTGAAGAGTTGACGGTGAAGAAGAATCCACTCAGATCCAACCTAAGTATAGATTAGTGGTGGTAAGGTTGCCTGCTGATACAGTATTTCATAAGTCGTTAAGCGTTAGAGTAGTCTGCAGTGCTCTACTGATACCTATACCAGTTGCTAAACTAACGAAGTCTTTCTCCAAGAATTCTATCAGACGAGGACTAGAAGTAACACTGGTTTTAATACACTTACAGGAGCCAATATATCACACTGAGATTTGCTAAACTTCCAGTATAACTTTTAAAGTATAGAGAAATTTTGCTACCTTGGCTGCAAGGTCACCCCCGAAGGCGGCTCTGCGGTTGATGTGGAGTGTAGGATTAACAAAGCCATTTCATCTTTTGGTATCCTCGCGCCTTAGTGGCAAAATAACAATATCATCCTTCATGCCAAATTCCGTATATTTATTACTAATGTCAAATCTGTCCAATATGGTTCCACCACACGGAAAGTAATCGCGGCAATCACAAGACGCCTGCAAACGTTTGCCAACTGTTCCTCCGCCGTTTTTTGCGAATTTTTTGCCGCCGTCCAATATCCAACTCAGATCTGCTAAGCAAAAAGCTAACTAACCTGACGCGGCGACTGAAATTCGAAAAAGGAAGTGGCAGTGGGTAGAACATACGTGATGACAATGTTGCTAGGTAGGCCCTGCGTTGGAATCACTTCTAACAAGTTGACTTTAGAGTGGGTAGGCCACGTACCACCTGGAGATGCTCAATAAAAGCCGATGTCAACTCTCTTGGTTTTACGTGGAAAACTGAGATATATGGATCGAAACCGTGTCCGTTGGCGAAGGTACGTAGACGAAGCCCTAGGCTCCAATAGGAGTTAAAGGAAAAAAATAAATAAATATAAGTATTCAAAGTTTTTAAAAAGTGTTTGTCGAATAGTACCAACTGACGCTTAGTTATTTTATAACTCCTTTTGAAAACAAAGATTTCCGCCTTGTAACCTGCAATATATGATAAGAAAGTTAGGGGTCCTAGGTCATATCAGATATTTCAGACCATCGCGCTTATCTCGAGTTCTTCCAGTAGCTCATCGACTACAACACAGTCAGAAAGAGTGGACTCCTTGCGAATTGCCACCTTAAATCAGACTTTGAAAATTTTCAATTCTAAACTTTCCAAATAATTGACGATGTTTTTTCTTTGGTGGGTGCAGTAGGGTTCAAAATGCCTTCACACTTACAGCGACCGTCGTCTACTGCGTCGTGTGGTGTGGCCACTGTGATCCCTCCTCTCCTTCTGGGGAGACACCCTTCCGGGAACTGCTTTCTATATTACTTCGGAACTTCATCCATAAAGAACCAATTCTATTCATCCACGTCTGGGTCTACTATATTTGTAGCCAGCGTTCGAACCTATTCTTGTGTCTTTATCCGTGCGGCTTTACTTTGTAGCACTGTATCGAAGTGGATCTTTTTTTCCGTAGTACGTTCGCGATGTATTTCTTTACTGCGTTCCAGCTGTCCTCGCGTTCGAGCATTTTGCTGATTATGTTGCTCGGTGAGATGTCGCCAATCTGCTCCCTCAGAGTATTTCTTTCCGCGAGCCATCTATTACAACTAAAAAATGTGTGCTCAGCGTCATCGCTCAGCGCTTCGCAGTATATGCACTTGGAATCGGTTATCATGCCCTTGCGGTTTAGGTATCTCCGGAAGTACCCGTGGCCCTAGAGGAACTGAGGAACAAAGTAGTTCACTTCCCCGAAGTTCCTTTGGACCCATTTGTCAATGGAATAAGAATTATCAATTGCATCTCCCAGAATGTTATTCTTCGCTCAAAGACCTAACCATCCGTTCAATATTTGCAATTGACACAGAAATCGCCCCAGAAAAATCTCTATTTGCGAAGACTTTAAAAAGTTAAAAAATTTTAAATTCGTGTGTCTGATAAAAAATTATACTCAGCCGCCGTAGTCGAATAGTTAGTGCGTGACTCACATTCGAGATTGTGTAGGTTCGAATCGCGCTGCATGAAACAACAAAATGTTAGGAAGAGTTTCTTTCTAAAAGCGGTCGCCCCTCAACAGGCAATGGCAAACCTCCGAGTGTATTTCTGCCATGAAAAAGCTCCTCATAAAAAATCATTTACCGTTAAGAGGCGGCTTAAAATTGTAGGCTCCCCCATTTGTGAAACAGCATCAAGACTCGGCCAAGCACCTAACAGAAGTGTACGCGCCAATTATTATTATATGTTTACTAAAAAGGCTGGTTAAGTTTCAAGGGCCGGTGTAGATTTTGAATAAAATACATTTTTTTTGGGAAATTATTGTCATTTCTCTTTATTATGATAATATTGGTATGGCTCATTTACGTATGGAACAAAATATCCGCCAAAAGGCCGTAGCGGCCTCGGCGGCACACCTCCATCCAATAGTCCAAATTTTCGATGACGCTGAGGCATAATTGAGGTTCTATGCCGTTAATGTGCCGAAATATCTCATCCTTTAGCTCTTGAATTGTTGCTGGCCTTTTCTTTCAAATAACCCCAAAGAAAGAAGTCCAATGGTGTGAAATCACATGGTCTTGGCGGCCAATTGACATCGCCGCGACGTGAGATTATTCAGCCATCAAATTTTTCGCGCAAAGGAGCCATTGTTTCGTTAGCTGCCTGACAAGTGGCACCATCCTGTTGAAGCCACATATCGTCCACATCCACATCTTCCAAATCGGGCCATAAAAAATTCGTTATCATCTCACGATAGCGAACACTATTCACAGTAACTGCCTGACCGGCCTCATTTTGGAAAGAATACGGCCCAATGATGCCGCCGGCCCATAAACCGCACCAAACAGTCACTCTGTGCATTGGTTTTACGGCAATCATTCTTGGATTATCATTCGCCCAAATGCGGCAATTCTGCCTATTGGCGAATCCACTGAGGTGAAAATGTGCCTCATCACTGAAGATGATTTTCCTCGAAGTGCGCTATATGCATTTTGATTTGAACGCCCGTTTTCATAATAAGCCTGAATAACTTTAATGCGTTGCTAGATTGTGTATCTTTCCATGGTTCAAATTGAGTTAGTTCAAAATTGAAAAATGTCAAATGAAATGCAGAAAAAACTTGAAGTTTAGGTGTGGTTCACATTCAACATCGGCCTTGAAATTTACCCACCCTTTAGTAACACATTAAAGACGGGAGTCGTAGTACTACGAGTTGTAAACTTTACTATTTATTAATTTTAAGAGTTTTAAAAAACTTTTTTAAGTCTAAATTTTTTTATGATTACACTAAACATCGCCCACTTTAGAACGAAAAACGAGGTGGGGCGGTCGCCGTGTTACCTAGCATACTTTCATCAAGATCCCCCGCCTTTAATGTGGTAATAAACTTTAGGAAATTTAAATCTTGACTACTGATGAAAACACGAAATTATTTACATATTTTTTATTTAGTTTCATCTTAATTCCTGTGTTAATTATTAATTTTTGAACATATTTTTTGCCAATATAAATAAATAAATAATTAAAAATATTTCTAGGCCAAGTTAGTGGTCAGTCTTTTTGAGGCCATATAATGTTTTTTGTTTTGCTTTTACGCCTAGTCTGCTTGCATATTTATAGGTTTGTACATTAAAAAACTAATTAAATTTCGTTACTTAGCGGAATGCCAAATTACTGTACAACAGACAGCCACAAAATATAAATTAAATCTCTCCCTAATTTTAAACTTATTTTCATGCCATATTTCAATCCTCTCTCTTCTTGTTAGCTGTATTTCTATCTTTGCCCTTTTGGTATTTCTGCCAGACGCTTTCCTTTCCCTCCTCCTTGTACTCCTCCTTACGCAGCATGTTGCTTATAGTGTGGCCACCCTCTGAGCTCATTATACAGCCGGTTGCCCGGACATTCAGTAGCCTTCACTTGCCTATGGCCGAGCAGTGTGTAGTCTCGTTGGATGTGACCCATTTGTACCCCATAACTTATGAGCTGGTGCAGCTTATCCAGCACAGGATGTGGCGGCAGAGCATCTGTTGTCGGAAAATAAGAAGAAAAGAAATTAAGACTGTTGAACATAAACAAGCAGTGGGGTGCGCTATGCTGCCTATCTCCAAGTGTAAACATTTTAATATATAAAAATCGTTTGGTACAAAATGGCTTAAAGTGACTAAAATACATATTCATGATCTCTTTTTTGGAGTTCCACATGTTTTTTCATATTTCTATTTATCATAAAAACTGCTACAATTAATTTTCTACCACACAAATAAAACGCCATTGACCATTTTCTCAAATCACCCACACCGCAAACACATTTCAAAAGCGTGTGATATTTCATACCGGCAGTCAACGGCCTCCTGTACCGCTACAAAGTGGTTTAGCTCCTCTCACTCATATTTTTGTTTGTCTTTTTTTTTTTCTTTGGCTTGCCGACCACTCACCTGTCCAATCACCAATTAGTGCTATGCCCACACTTCGCGCATTGTAACCGACCGCGTGTGCGCCTACTACATCAAAGCCGCGCCCCTCATAAATCTCGGCTTGGTCATCACTGCCACCGATTAGGAAATTGTAACCGATGTCATCCCAACCGCGTTGCTGCTGATGCGTACGCTGCATGGCGCGTATGGTGGCGGCGCAGGCGTTAGCGTTGAGTCGACATGCGCTAGCTGGTGTTGCGGTATGATGAATTATCACATGTGACACGCCGCCCACGGTTGAGATATGTGTTGGGGCGTGAAGTGGTGTGACCGCCTGCCAAGCGCTGCGCGGTGTCCATTTCAAATTGTATTTAGCATTGCTGTTGTTGTTGACGCCGCGGTTGCTTAATACTGAAGTTTCTGCGTTGAGGTGCTGCAAGGTTGATGGTGCTTGCATGTTGGCGGTCGCGGTGGGAGCTGTCAAAGAGCACAAGAATAAGCTATTTAGAGGAAGCAGGTGTGGAAAGTTTTAAGTGGATTCATGTGGAGAAAAAGATTGATTGTTGTGTGTAAAAAAATTGATAACCAAAGTAAACTACTTTTAAACTGTTGGTGTGAAAAAAGGCAAATGGAAAGGGAGTGGAATAAGACACAGTTTATTTATTGTGGATAAGTAAAATCAAAGTTTTCGCTTAAGTATATAAGTACATATGCGTGTGTATGTTTATAAAATATAAAGATAGTTGCCATGTACTGCGAAAATTGCGCTGTCGTGTGAAGCTCAAAGAGGAAACAACTTCAAATTTAATGACAAAATACAAAATTCTAATGGATTAGAGAGAGGCACCACCTACTTTTGCCTTTATAGTGGAGTGCCTGTGGAGGTTTTCATTTGTTACTCGTTATTTTGCTATTCACAAAAAGTTATTTTGTCTGAAGTATTATGCTCCGGGAACGTCGAATCGACAATAAGGAAGTTGCTTGCCGTTATTGTTTTTATTGTCGTAAAATTCTACATAATTCCTTACGAAATTTGATTCGAGGCTTGAAAATCTCGCTCGTGCTCATCTCTCTTGTTTAGAGCGACCATTTCGCGCCATCGTGGGATTGGAACAAGAGAAAAATCTATACCGATGCTAGAACCTCTTTCTTCATTGACGCCTCCCAGATGGAATCAGAAGTCGGAGCAAGGGTTTTCTCTAAATCAGCAAATTTATCTATTTCCTTCCTTCCTTCCTGCCCAATACTGCAGGCAGTAGTCTTTGCGATCCTGCAGGCATGCAAAATGCTATGGGAACGTGGAAGCAAGGGAGGTATTAATATCTTTTCCCATAGTCAAGCAGCAATCAAGGCACTGACGACGCCAGGGTGCAGATCCAAACTGGTCAACTCCTGTAAGTAGAAAATCAAGTCTCTTAGTTGTGTAGATGGCATTTCTCTGATCTGGGTGCCAGGACATACGAGCAAAGAAGAAATGAAATTCCTGTTGATTTTGCCAGGAGGTGATCGACTGAATTGGTCTCAGAGACCTCCTCGCCGGTCATCGGCATCCCCCTGACTGTTGCTAAAGAGGAATTGCACAACTTATTTCTCAGGAAAGCGCAGAAAAGATGGAAATCCATCTTTTAGTATGCTAATTCCAAAACCCTTTGGCCCCAACATAATAGACGCAAGACGCAGAAAGTTGTGCGGACTCCACGCCATTCAATTTCCAAACTTGTAGCTGTGTTTACCGGTCATTGGACTATCGGCACACACGCAGAAAAGTTAGGTTCGCCATTTAATCCCCATTGCAGAAGCTGTAAGGACCTCTCGAAGAACGCGACTATTGTGCATTTTCTCTGTTAATGTTCGGGTGTGACAGCTAAACGTTTAAGGTCACTGGGTTGGGTGCTCCTTTCTTTGACCGCCTGGGGCAGTGCGCCAGTCTAAATCCCATCAGTTTTGTCTCTTACATCAACAGCTCTGACTCGATAGAGTTGCCACATATTTGTTTTAATATTAAATGTTTATTTAATTGCAAGTTATTTATGTCGTTCTAGTTAAAGTTTATTATTTTGTAAGCCCTTAATAGAAAGCTAACAGGGTTGCCACCCATACTTTTAAATCTCATAAATTAAATTAAGTCGTAAAGTGTACCTCTCTCTGCTATTTCCTTGTAAAAAGTATTATTTATAAAATTTTAATAAGAAGTTAACGGAATTGCCACATATTTTTAATATTAAAAATTTAGATGAGTCATAAATTATTTCCATAACGTTATTTCCATTTAAAATTTAATATTTGAAAATTTTTTAATGAGAAGTTAACAGAGTTTCCACATACATATTTGTGAATATTAATTATAAATTTAATTAAGTCGTATTTAAATTATTTCTGTGATTCAATTTATATTTCAAATTTATTATTTTAAAAAGTTTTATTAAAAATTTAACAAAGTTGCTACATATTTGTGAATATTATAAAGTTAATTAAGTCGTAGATTATTTCCGTCATGTTATTTCCATTTAAAATTTAATATTTAAAAAAAATTTAGTAAGTAGTTAACAGAGTTGCCACATATGTGTGAATATTATAAATTTAATTAATATTTAAAATATTATATAAAAAATATTTAAAAAAGTTTAAATAAGAAGTTAGCAGAGTTGCCACATATTTGTGAGCATTATATATTTAATTAAGTGGTAAATTATTTCCATCATGTTATTTCCATTTAAAATTTCATATTTAAAAAAGTTTTAATAAGAAGTTAACAGAGTTGCCACATATTTGTGAACATTATACATTTAATGAAGTCGTAAATTATTTCTGTAATTCCATTTATGTTTCAAATTTTTTATTTTAAAAAGTTTTAATAGAAGTTAACAGAGTTGCCACATATTTGTGAATATTATAAATTTAATTAAGTCGTAAATTATTTCCATCATTTTATTTCCATTTAAAATTTCATATTTAAAAAAGTTTTAATAAGAAGTTAACAGAGTTGCCACATATTTGTGAACATTATACATTTAATGAAGTCGTAAATTATTTCTGTGATTCCATTTATTTTTCAAATTTATTATTTTAAAAAGTTTTATTAAAAATTTAACAGAGTTGCCACATATTTGTAAATATTATAAAGTTAATTAAGTCGTAGATTATTTCCATCATATTATTTCCATTTAAAATTTAATATTAAAAAAAAATTTTAATAAAAAGTTAGCAGAGTTGCTACATATTTGTGAGTATTACAAATTTAATTAAGGCGTAAATTATTTCTGTGATTCCATTTATATTTCAAATTCATTATTCTAAAACTCCTTAATAAAAAGCTAACATAGTTGCTACTATTTTTTTAATAATAATAATAATTCTTATGCTTAGGGGAAATGGCCTCATATTTTAGTGTAGCAACATTTTTCATTTTTCATTAGGGAACAGAAACAAATTTCGAAACTCCTTCATCTACCATTTCATGTCTTCCTTAATTTCTTAATTCCTATCGGTTTTGCTATTTTCTTCTAGATTTAACTTTCATTTGTTACAGGGTGGGGCTTCATAAAGTAAACTAAATCAAATTAATTTTAAGCCTCGTTCACCTCCAAAGCTTTGCCACATCGATTACTCACTGCGCTTCACGCCACCATTTCACTGAAGTTATCTAGTTTTACAGCTGCACCTACGCACTTGGCTAAACGTATTTTAGGAACAAAGGAAAAGAAATCAATTTCACCGCATCCGAAAAGTCAGAAAGGAGAAACTTCAGCGAAGATTGATGAATGCGGCCTGACAGCCAGTGAAATTGTATGCGAAATTCATTTTTGAAATGGAAATTGATGCAAACAAAGCGCATATGTGGCGAGGCCGCAGCGAGCAAGCGCCCAGAATGTTGAATGTTGCATGAAGACCTGTCGCCCCAGGCGTTTGTCATGCAACAAGAAATGTGGCGATGGCGGTATTGGGTTACCAAGAGTTTCAAGTTGAGCGATGGCTTTGATAAGCGTCGGTGGGATATGGAAATGTCTATAAAATTCATGCGCGTATGTATTTGTGAAACAAGTCATACATAAACACCTGCGGCGGGTCTAAGGTTTCTTTGAGATTGCTAGTGTCGCATGCGTGTGAGTGTGTGTAAGTGTATATATATATATGTATGTGTGCGTGTTGTTCGTAAGTATTAATTACATTTCCCAGGCAGCATCAAAGTACATAGT
Organism: Anastrepha fraterculus; assembly: GCA_037575425.1. Lineage (NCBI taxonomy): Eukaryota > Metazoa > Arthropoda > Insecta > Diptera > Tephritidae > Anastrepha > Anastrepha fraterculus. The sequence continues at coordinate 23,010 of JAYXIM010029981.1, forward strand.
TTGTAAAATTTAAATTTCACAAGGAAACTGCCTGACCTTTAAATTATTTTCTTTGTGTGTGCTGCCAAATGTTTGCTCTAAATATTTCAAATACCTGCTTGAGTTCCGGCCAAAAATATCTGCTGGTACACCAACAGCAACAGCAGATTGCTTAATATGGTGATTCTTTGAACTAAAGTTGACATACTAAATATTTGCGGTATGCGGTTTTTCACAAAAATTTTCGCCTGTTTCCTTAATTTTCTGCACTAAATATTGCGGTTGCTTGAAAGCTAACTTCGTCCCACTTTTCCGGTGTTGGCGTTACTGGCCTTTATGCCGCAAATGCTTTGGCATTTATAGCTGCTTATCTATCTACATACTTTTCTGTGCAACTGTTATGGGCGGCGGTAATTGCCATTTTAGGGACTTTCCTTTTTTTGAAAATTTTCTTTTCAGGCTGACATTATGCGCGCATTTTGTAGGAACTACGAGCAAAACAAAAGAAAAAATCACCCAATACGCCAACCGCCTAGGTGTTAGTGCAGTGACGCCATTTTCTCTACAATCGCAATTACAATCAGTGCCGTCATCAAAACTGCAATCAATGCCATCTTCACCACTTCGTAACTACAACACCTCTACCACCAGCTCTTCGCCGCTACACCACCCAAGCGACTCGGACGAATGCTTATCAGCATCGGTGCGGTGCGGCTTAGACTTCGCTCACATTTCCATTGTTGGCTTTTTTGTCATTGTTGTCGTTGTACTACGTCTTATCAGCGCCAGTGCTGGGGAAACCACTGCTTAAAATTTCGTTGTGCAAGCCCTGCTCAAGTAGTGGCGTGTATTGTTTTGCTCGGCGCGTTCAGTGCCTATCTATGTTGGTCGCCACGCGCGGAGTCTGTCTGCCCGCATTCGAATGACCATCCAATTGGGGCTTCCCTCCATAAAAAAATGCCTTGCCATTTGCTATTTGAGCATTATTTTCCTATGCGTCTCTCTCCCCGCCATTACACTATACTCCTCAACAAAATGATGCTGGTAGTTGTGGTGTGTATTAATTTTTATATTTCCCGCCTACAAAATAAAATTCCCAGCTTGCTCTCATCGATGTCGTGTCTGTTGTTCCTCTGTGACATAATTTAGTTGTCTGTGATGGGCGGTAGTTGTTTGTTTATTTTTATATTAGCCTTTTTAGAGCCGTTCCGTTTCACATAAACGTTTGTCGCTTGATTACCATCAACGTTCTTTAGTTTCCCAACTTCGTAAATTTTGTAAGCCGCCTTTTGCAGGCTTTTCTCACTTCATCTCCTCTCACTCTATCCTATCGCCGTGGAGCATCTTCACTTTCCCAGTCATCATTTTGACACATTTCATGTTATTAGCTCGCCTTCTGCGCGGCATTATTCGCAATCATCAGCAACAACAACAATGATATTAGTGGCAGCAAAAATGTTTTTCTTGGCAGCGACAATCGTCTTGACTGTCATTCTCCGCTGTGGTGGCTCGCCTTTGGGCGCTGTAGTAGAAATACGGTCTCCGAATGGCGCATAAAGACTTCCCGTTTTCTCCAGCATTTACGGGTGCTTACTTGATTGCCCGTTTCCCGTTTCCCATTTCTGTTTCCGTTTCCTCTTTTCGTTCGTGTCGGCGACACTTTAAATCTTTTGCCAATTTGATGGTTTCGCTGATTTGTTTTCCTTCTTCTATGCTGCCCATTGTTTTATATGACTTTGTGTCTGTCCTATTTTTGCTGCTATTGATACTATTCCCACCCTAACTATTTCCTGTACTGTGCGCGCAAATAATTTCTTAACAAATTACCCATCATCACAAAGGCTTGAGAGCTGCGCTCCTTTACGAATATTACCACAATTTCAATGGGAATTTTTTGCCACCGCTGCAGAAATTGAGATTTTTTCGCTCAAAAGTGGGTCATTAGCGTAATGATAGCGTCTTATTGGCGTATGTAAATAATGTGAAATATTGTACGAGTATATCCACAATTGGAGGGGGCTTTCTGTGTAAGGACTTCTGCAGACAGAATTGATTTCTTATTTAAAATTGGTTTCCTGTGCGAAGAGGAGACCCTTTCGATGGCAATATGCTTGATAAGCATTGCCTAAAAGTTGGCTTATTTTGTGAGTAGATCAATTGCTTTTAAAGGGTTGCTGTGAGTTGTGTAAAATGTTGAA